>CABIKL010001469.1:0-15299 GCA_902196195.1 Aptinothrips rufus
ATCAGCAAATTTTTGTTTCGGAGATCAGAAAAAAAAAAAAGAAGATTTGTACGATCTTTTAAACATGGCGAATTCAAATTTGACGCCAGCGTCTGCAACTTTAGCTTTGTGTCAGTGTCTGTGTGAACTATCTCACCAGAGCTGTGATGAATGCGCAACTGCTAAGAGACAGGATGCAGGGTGAATGAAGGTAGGCAACCCTCATATCATAACCCCTCCGAAAGCACTGCTCATTGGGCAGAAAGCTCCCAAGTCAAAAAACCGGAAAAGGTTCGGTAAGATTTGCCCCTACTCTCGGTTTTGATATCCGTCTCTCACACACCCGTCACCCGTGCATATTAGGAACACAAACACAAGAGAGTCCGCAGAAGTAAACAAAAGCATACCTGCTTCGTCTGATGCATGGTAATCCTTTCTGATGTCGTTCGCTGGGACACAACACTTACACACAAACACAAATTTTCTATTCACTTTTCATTTTCTCTCTTTATTTTTCTCCCTGCACGGCACGCCGATGTTCCATTCCGTGTCACAAATCACTGTCACCGGTCACTCAACATTTGTTCGGAACGCGACCGGGCGGCATGGGCGCATGGGCCGGCGACGCCAGTCCCTACACCTGGCCGGCAGACGACCCCCACGGTCCTGCAGCAGGTACGACCCGGCCGGCGAGTGAGGGACAGGACCCGGTGCGACCCGCGAGGACCCTAACCTCTCTAGGAGCGCCGCGTTCGGGTTCGAGCTCGTCTCCACGGCGCGGTCTCGGCTCGGCTCGGCTCGGTCGGCTCGGCACACTGCCATATGCCGTCTACTACTGAGCTGGGCCGGGTGGAGCGTGGTGGAGCGATCGTAGACCCCTTCCCCCGCCCCCGCCCCGCCCCGCCGCGCCACGCCCCACCCGCACTCCGCGCGCGCGCGCGTTCGCAACCATCCGGCCGGTGCGGCGTGGTTCGGCTGCTTTTCGCCCACTTCGGCGTGGTCCGCCGGAACTCGGGTCCCTACGACTTGGCTCGGCTTCCTTCGGCACGGCACTCCGCGCTCTCCGCGCAGCCGGCCCTCCCCCGAGTGTCGAGGGGCTCCCCCGCAACCCCCGCTCGCAGCAACCCTCTGACCCCGTCCGCCACCCCCACCCCTCCCTGCCTTCTCTTTACCATCCCTCCTGTACTATATGCCCACAGCCAAATTCGTCTAACTTGAACCACCACCACTCCAAAATGTCTCTCTACTCAGCTAAGAGGCTTTCACTGAATTCATAGCAGTATTTGTAGTCTATAAGGTCTCTTCTCACTAAACTCGAATGCAAATGAGAGATCAGGAGAAATCTCAATTAATACTACAGCGCTGAGTGAAATAGGGTATTCCAATGATAGCCAGACCGGAAATAAGAAAAACAAAACGACATGGTGAGCGGGGGAGAAGGGTATTACCACTGCAGCTCCCCGCTCCCCCGCTCGCCGTGTCGTTTTGTTTTTCTTATTTCCGGTCTGGCTATCATTGGAATTCCCTATTATCAGACCATTTGACAATGCGGGCATTTTATTATTATCATTATATTTCTATCACCGTGGAAATTCATTGCAAAACACTCCTCCGCCTTGGGGCTGTCACCGAAAAGGATCTTCTTACTGTCATTATAATTTATTATTTTGTGCTTTGAAATAAGAGCATGCTGGAAAAGTGCGGTGGTGGGGTGCAGTATCATATAAAAGGAAGCGTATGAGAAATATCCCGCACGAGTGCAGAGCGGCATGCGCCCGGCGTTATGCCTCCGTCTCTGCTTTGGTGCTGGATGAGTTGCCTAACCCACAGGAGCGCGCCGGCTAGTAACCTGCACCACGGGCTTGCAATCCCGTCATTGTACGGCTCACTTCCTATTTCTAAAGGAGAGCTCTTTTGAACACCTGAACAGTCCCGAAACTATCTAGATGTAGGTAAATAGATATCGAGAAAAATTTTAAGACGAGTTCGATTAATTGAGTAGCTTAAAGAATGAAATTACGTAACCAAATTACCATTATTTTATTCGAAGGGCTTCGTACAAAACAAGTCATGTGCACAAGAGAGACAGCAGAATGTCTCTATAGACCACCACTGATGATTTTTGTTTTTCTAGTAAACTATTGTCGTAGAAATACTGTAGTTTTAAATGCAACAAAGCTCTGAGCGCCACTCATGTGAAGTGTCGCGGGCCCGCGAGGCGCGCGTCAGCGTGACGCCTCCTCGTACACGTAGCCGACCTTGTGCCCCTGGACGCCGGGCGGCAGGTAGATGCGGACGGCTCCTGACTGCTGGGGGCGCGCCACGGGGGGCCTCGGGACCACGCCGGGCCTTCGCCCGCCTCGGCGCCCGCCTCGGTCCCACACGTTCGACCCGCCGTGGACGTCGTTCCCCGTGAACTGGCCCGGCTTGGGGAGGTGGTCGCCGCTGGCCTTGAAGCCCTGCCCACGCCGCGCCGTGTACGACACCGTCTTGCTCTGCCCGGAGGCGTCGATGTAGGAGAAGGAGCCCCTCACGTTGCCCTCGGCGTCCGAGGTCTCCTGCTTCCTGCTGGTGTCCGTCTGGTACGAGTAGGAGTAGCTGGCGTCGCCCTCGGCCGCGGGTTGCTGGGTCTGCTGGTTGTCGGGCAGCCCGCCGAGGGGCAGCGTGGTCTGGTCATCCGGCTGCTGAGTCTGCTGCTCGTCGCCCTCCTTGGGCAGGTGGTCACCCTTGGCGATGAAGCCCTTGCCGGCGCCCGCCTCGTACTCCACGCTGCGCCTCCTGCCGTCGGGCGCCACGAAGGAGAAGCTACCCTTCACGTTGCCCCGCGCGTCGGACACCTCCTGCCGGCTGGAGTCCTCGTTCTCGTACGAGAACCGATAGCTCGCGTCCCCCGAACCCTCCCCCGAGCCCTCCGCCGCGCCCTCACCCGAGCCCGCGCCCGAACCCTCGCCCGAACCCTCGCCCGACCCCTCCCCGCTGAAGTCGACGCTCTGCTGGCTGTCGCCGCCCAGCCTCAAGTCGATCTTGTCGTCCAGCCTGATGTCGATCTTGTCGTCCAGCTGCACGGGCGCGTCGGGGTCCTCGCGCACTGGGGCGGGCTGCAGCTCGCTGGGTTGCGGCTTGGGTAAGTGGTCACCCTTCGCCACGAAGCCAGTGGTAGCGCCGGCCACGTAGTCCACCCGCCTCACCTGGCCGTCGTCCTCGGCTACGAAGGCGAAGCTGCCCTTGACGTTGCCCTTGGCGTCGCCCTGCTGCTCATGGGTCTGGTTGGCCGTGCTGTACGAGAACGCGTACGACCCGTCCCCGCTCTGGGTGCTCTTGGTGTTCGCCACGCCGCCGACGGGCGTGGTCCCTCCCGCGGGCCGCTGCGCGCCGCTGCCCGATGTCTGCTGCCCGCCGGCGCCAAGGCTCGTCTGCCAGGAGCTCTGCACGGCGCCGTCCTTGGGCAGGTGCTCGCCCTTGGCGATGAAGCCCTTGCCGGGGCCCGCCTCGTAGTCGACGCGGTGGTGCTCGCCGTCGGGGTCCACGTACGAGTACGAGCCCTGGATGTTGCCGCTGGCGTCGGAGACCTCCTGCCTGCTCGCGTTCCCCGTATCGTACCCGAACTGGTACGTCGCATCCGGTTCCGGTTCCGGCTCGGGCTCCGGCTCCTCCGCGGACCACTGACCAGGGGCGGGGCGGGGCCGCGGGGTGGGGTGCGGGGTGAACAGGTGCACGCCCTTCAAGCCGTGGGCCGCGTCGCCGCCGGTCTCATACGAGAAGCTGTAGGAGCCGTCAGGCTGCTGACCGCCCGGCATGATGCTGACCGGGTAGGGGCCCAGCGGCGGCAGTAGGATGGCGGGGCGCGGGCCGGGGCGCGGGCCGGGGCTGGTCCAGCTGCTCGACCAGCCTTCCTTCACACCGCCTGCAACACAATCGCGTAACTTAACACGGCAAAGTGAATTGGCACTAACGATTATTGACACTCATTAACTAATGTCCAAGATTTCTGAGCGCGACGCATATTTGCAAGTCGTCTCTTTCATATCTGCCAGTACAGTACAGTTCAGTCTGTTTCAGGTCAACTCAATCAAGTTCTGGAGTCAATAAAGTCAGAAGGGGTATAAAAGTCGCACTAGTTGGCATTCCTCCAGCTGCAAACAGCTTATCCCTGGAGCTTGTGAACATCGACCACTTGTGTGCGCTTCTTCCTCTCTCGAAGAGGATTTATTCTTTTCCTTCCTTGTTGCATTCAGTGCACAAGATAGCAAGCGCTCGAATACGATTTATTGTACCACTCGAACTTGCGTTTTTCATCTTCAGGTTTTTTGTCCTTTTACCTCACACTCTCAATTTTGTTATGTAGAGCTCACATTAGTACCTTACATAGAACTCCACTGTCTACATAATACGTACGCAGCTCTACATATTACTCTACATATTACTTACATATTACTTACGAGGCTCTACACAATACGTAGGGCAGCCCTACATAATACACGAACGAAGCTCTACATATCTTATGTAGCCATCTCTTCGTTTTACGGCTGCTCAAAACTCTACATAGGTTACAGACGGACATCTACATAGTACATAGAGGTTTCTATACGTAAGGTATTGAGAGTGCAGTTTCCCACAAGTGAAAATCAGATTCTTCTTGTTTGTGAACCTGGTTTACAAAACAAGGTAATTTTAGAACCCTAACTCTCACCATGACTGGGTCGTACTGGGCCTGGAGTGTGATGTCCTGTCCACTGCTGGCCGTGACCGTAGAGCTGTCCACCCTGCTGGCCGCGGTGTTGGCCGCCCTGCTGCTGGCCATAGAGTGGGCCACCCTGCTGGCCGTACAGTTGGCTACCTTGCTGGCCGTAGAGCTGGCCACCCTGCTGGCCGTGCAGTTGGCCACCCTGCTGGCCGTACAGTTGGCTACCTTGCTGGCCGTAGAGCTGGCCACCCTGCTGGCCGTGCAGTTGGCTACCCTGCTGGCCGTAGAGCTGGCCACCCTGCTGGCCGTACAGTTGGCTACCCTGCTGGCCGTAGAGGTGGCCACCCTGCTGGCCGTAGAGGTGGCCACCCTGCTGGCCGTAGAGGTGGCCACCCTGCTGGCCGCGGTGCTGGCCGTGGCCGTACAGCTGGCCGCCAGTGATGGTGGGCAGGTACCCGTCGACGCCAGCCGTGTACTGCACGCTGACGGGGCCCCCCGAGTAGCTGCCGTGCACCTCGTTGTCCGCGTCGCCCTGCACCCGGGCTACCTGGCCGCCGTGAGGTCCGTGCCCCGTGTCCCAGCCGTACAGGTAGCTGCCGTCAGCGTGCTGCAGGCTGTACTGCACGCGACGCCCCGCCGGCAGCGAGGGGACGCGGCCCGCCTCGCAGCAGGCTAGGGCCAGGGCCAGGGCCAGGGCCAGGGCCGCCACCTCCTGCGACACAAGGAAAACAAGAATTCAATGACAGCTCTCATTTGTTTTATGTATGGTCTGGTCTATGGTGGCTCTCATTCTGCTAAAAAAAAAAATTGTTTAACATTTAGCCACGAACTAATATTATCTTATTTCCTAAGGCTTGTATGAATGCAGGATTCTCATGAAGTCAGGGAAATCTGGGTCTTGTCAGAAAAGTTTGTTGACAGTGTTACGATGTTTGGAAGTTTTGCAGATTTCATGGGTTTTACTTTCGAATTCAAGGATATGGGTTGCACCTGGACCTGGGGTTTTGTTCTTCTGCAGCGCTGCTGAGTGGACTAGTCCAGCCAGCCTGAGAGCAGGGGCACTAGAGGAGCACAACCCATCGAGTTCTAACCTCGAAATGACCGCACCTAATGCGTGCTGATGTACAAAAGTAAGACTTGCCAGTGCTTCAAGAGTGGGTCGGGGAAAACGCCTGCTGGGTAGGCAGCCTGAGCACACCCCAACATTCGGCTGCCTACCGCCCAGGCGCCCCAGCTGGCGGCCGATCAGAGCCTGATCAGAGCCCACCCTGCGCTGCGGCGCGCTTCTCCTGACGACCTGATTGCTGCTGGTCTTTGGAGTGGCAGTGCCGCGGAAAATAAAAGGAGACAAACTAACCTGATCATCTCCGCGACTCTGCTCGAAATAACACGGGTGTTAGTCACTGTCTAGTGAATCGTATCAGTCGCATAACATCGCAGAGCTGCAACGCATCCAAGAGCCGCCCACGCCACATTTGAATGGCTAACGAGCACACTGGTTATCTAACTAGAACTGCTCAGTGCAGCACTACTCCGCGCAGCGCAGGGCAGGGTACTCTGCAGCTGAGATCTCAAAGCCGACCCAAACCCAGAAACCAAGCGCAAAAGAAGAAAACTAATATTTTTTTTTAAAGTATGTCATATTGAGGCCTATTCTAAAATGATCAGGAAGCTGCGATAAGTTTATTGAGATATGACTCAGTACAACCTTCAAAATATTGTATTAGCTCTGGTTTCGGGTTGGGTTGCCCCAGAATCTGGGTTTTGGTTTTTCTGTGAGAATCGCTGGGGGGTATTGGAGTGAGCTAAGGAGAGGGTCAGTTCTGCAACTGTCTGAATGATGATACAGCATCTGAACCTTTGCGTGCGTATGATACCCCCCGAGGTAATACACCCAGCACCCAGCAGGTACACGCTCATCACAGTACAGTAGCTAGTTCCTCGCGTACCTGCCTGCCTGAGCTATTTTTAAATTCTTCCTACCAACTGGCCGGAAGATCTTTACTCAACTTTACTTCGTCTTCACCCACTCGAAAGTTTGTATACACCATGTGCTGTTTCACTCTGCACATGCACTCTATCACATTGTCGTGAATAGCACTGGTTACTAAGTAACGAATCGGGACTCTGCTGGAGTTGTATGTCGCTGCACGAATGACGGGCTGCTAAGCCGTGTGGTCCAGAGGAGGCTGACGGTATGGAGATGATGTGTCGCATCACTTCGCAGCAGCAGCAGCAGCAGCCGTTCTGTCGGTGATAAATTCTCGTTCCGATTGTGAGACGCCCATTACCAGAGCGCATCTGCAGCTCCAGCTTCCAGGCTCCAGGCTCGCAAGTCAGGCCAGATAGCAGAACAATGACGTGTGACTCGCGTTAGGGATCTCCCCCCCCTCCCCTTCCCCCTCCCCTCCCCTCCCCTCCATCGCCTCGCTCGCGCTAAGCCACTAATTATTACATCTTCATCTCCAGGAGCTGGAGCTGGAGCAAGAGTTGGATCCCGCAGATGAGCGGCTATCGAGTGGTACACACATTCGCTGTGCGCAAAACAACTAGCCTCCACAAATGTTTGTTGGTCTTGAGTTCGGTGCAAATAAACTTTACAATTTCCGCGGCTTCCTGAAAAAGATTTTTTAAAGATGAGTTGTAAAGGCTCGTCTCAAATCTTGAGATCGAAATTTTTATTTGGTTTTGAGTGTTTTTCGATGGCAAGCACATTTTTTTTAGAACATTTTAGATAAGGAAACAGATTTTCAGAATTTAAGTCTGGCCATGAAGCGGGAAAAGGGGATAGAAGTCGTCAAACCTTTCGCCTTCGATCACAAGATGGTACATAACCAATCTCACACGTACTCCACCCAAGAGCTCAAATATTTTATTCGAACACAAGCCGTATAGTATTGGTCGTCATTCATTTAATGTGAAATTAGACCCGCGATTAGAACGCTGCCAACGCTGTCTGCCCAGTAAGTTACTGGAAGCTCACCATGAATCCAGCTGCCATCTCGATGATAGGTTGAAGGGTCAGCCGTCCTATCCTGTCCTACCGCCCTCGGCAGGGCAACTGGCCGCCCTGGAGATTCACTGTAGAGAGAGAGAGAGATAGAACACTATGGTGTGGTGCTATCGGCCGCGCAGGAGAGAGAGAGAACACACAATAGTCTGAGTCCGTTCCAGCACGCTCCAGACGCACGCACTCAGCATCACTGCCCATCAGACAACGACACTGGTATATATAGGAAATAGCGAGGCACGGAGAGCCGCGATGTGATTGGTCAGTGCCGCTTCTGCTCCGCGCGCCACGGATTTGAACGAGGCGCGTCTCGAGCTGACCGTAGTATTATTTAGTGGAGCTCCTATGTCAGACGATAGGGGCCGTTCAAATATTACGTAACGCGATGACGTCACGAATACCCTGCTATGCGGCAACTTCTCAGCACGGGTGTTCCGAAGTTTGCCGCATAGCAGGGTATTCGTGACGTCATCGCGTTAAGTAATATGTGAACGGCCCCTAAGAGTCTGATCAGAGCGTATTATAGAAAGAAAAAAAGGTCGGCTTAGCAAGCTTGATTTTCTTGGGGCTTGATCTTGAGCTTGTTGAAGTTCGTCTTGATTGTTTTACGGAAACTTTGATTAATTCTAAGCCCATACTTTTTGAAATAAGAACAAAGTTGGCTTGCGGAAAGTAACTCATACTTATTTCAAGTCGTGCTGAAACCAAATACACGTTCTATTCCATTCGAGAATCTCGTTTTCTGGGTGATGACTCAACACGCTAGCGGTCAGTTTCCTGAGCATTGAGACGCTCTGTATTGTGTCCGCGACGCCCGCCCGCATAGGATGTCACTAGCAGCGCTACGCCACGCCACGCCGCGCCACGCCGCGCCACGCCACGCCACGCCGCGCAGTATCGGGATGCACCAGTCACAGCATCTCAAGGAAAACCACATTACTACTGTGCGCTCGGCCCAGTGCAGTGAGGCGGTCCGCCCGGTCCTCGAGCCCCGCCCCGCCCCGCCCCGCCCCGCCCCGCCCCGCCCCGCCCGGCCACCTAGCACCTTAATGAGAAATTTCGCTGTTCAAGTCAAAACCACATCGTTTTTGGTGTCAAATAATTCGACGCTAAAACAGATGTCAAAACGATAGGACTCTTTAAATTTGACTTGGATTACAGTTCTGGCTGCGAGTTTCGAAAACGCATCGTGTATCGGTACGTATTGGTACGAAATGTGACATGGCTTCGGAACCGACGACGATATTGCTCACTAGACGCGACAGAAACGATCTGTCTTGCTTCAGTTATTTTTGTTTCTGCCAGTCCAACGACTACTTGATAATGTTCGGCTAAGTACCTTCAGACGCTAACCATTTCCATCCAATATACAGCTTGTCGGAACTAACAGCTGGGCCATGGCGGGGCAGGAGCTGTGCCATCCATCAATCCGTCCACACCGCCCGTCCGAATCAGTGCGTCCTGCTCTGAGTGTGTTGCTACCTGTGACACGACCTTTGACCTTGCTTCGCGTGTGCTCCTGGGCGTAAGACAGTAGCAGTCGTGACCTTGATCTTGTACTTCAAAGGAGGATGGTGGTCTTGTTTTATTGGTCATACGCTCCCGTGCTGCTGTTACATGTTATGTATTTTTGTTGGCAAATAAAAATGCACGACGCTTCTTTTCGATGTGGTTCTATCTTAATGTCGTGCATGGATGCCGTCGTGGGAATTATTGAGTGGAGCATTTTTGCAGCATGACGTCAACGTTTGTCTGATTACTCTAACAGAAACAAACCCGTCGTCACGAAAGATAGCCTCCTTTTATTTTAGAATGTCGTCATATTTGAGACATTAGTTATCAGATTCGTCTGGACGTTAATTTGATCAACAATCTATCGTACCTCTGCCTCAGAGAAGGCTGTACTGTTCTGAGGCATAATAGGGTTCAGTCGTAAGGGTACACCTCTACTCCTTTCCTTGCGATCAAAGGAGAGGGCGAGAGGTACCTTTGTTACCAACTCTTACTACCCGCTTCATGACTGACGTGTCAAGTTACCCAGGATTCAGATCAATTGTATTCATGGATCGGGGATAGGAAGTAAAACGGACTAACTTTTTTTTTTACTTAAATAATTTATTTCTTCACCTAGACATGTTGTCAGATTATTTATTTGTTCTGTCAGTTTTCCTATCTTAGATACAACCAAAGTTTTGGATAGGTGTCATCACTATAAGCCCAGGTTGTCTCGGAAAGATACCACAGCTGTGAAGCTCACAATATTTGTGAAGCTGAAAATCAATTAAAGATAGACTATGCACCTTGCAGCCGAAGTTAACTTCAGAAGTTTTAATCTGAGCGTACACTTTTCAATTATGGCGTAAGAGACAGGATTAAATTACACACTAGTGTTTGTGTTTGTTAGGAACTTCTTGTTCTTCCCGCTTGCACTAACCGAGCTTAACTATCATAAGTAACGAAGTGCAAAAGAAAGTTTTCATGACAGACTGTCGTAATATTCTCCATCCGCGCACAAGTGCCTTTAACTGCACCGCACTGAGAGTTTCATATGTATTCAGACAGTCGTTTGGAGTTGTGCCTGTCTTGAATGGAGACATTTTTAAAATTTGAGTTGACGGTCGAGTCTGTCAAGGAAACTTTCTATCTCAATTTCGGAGATTCGTGAAAATACGAAACTTACGATTCTTGTGTGGATTAGTTTGAAACAGGGTACGAAAACTTCAAAAAGAGGAAAAAGTATGCGACAACGCAGTGGCCAGAGCTACCAAGACTCCAGTGACCTTGAACTGAGATCAGCTCAGCAATCAGTAACAGTTCGGAGAGCTCGTCAGCGCCACGCCACGCCGCGCCACGCCACGCCACGCCACGCCACGCCACGCCACGCCACGCCACGCCACGCTGCGCCACGCCACTCTGCGCAGCGTCGAATCAGAGACACGTCTTTTAAAATTAGGTTCTCACCTGCTCTGCAATTAGTTGGCCAATATTGACAGCACTATCCGCCTGTCACACTCGCGTCTCTGGTGTAACCCCTAGTCAACGTTCAAGAGAACGCCTCATCGGCTTCACGTCACGACCCGTTATACACGGCCTCTTGTTACTGCGACATCTTCATCTTACAGGCAGCCTTAGGGAGTGCTAGGCTATATAACTTTTTAATTTTCGACGGAGTATGATACATTATTTTGGACAAAGCTTGAGGTATACAAAGAGATACTATATCGAAATACTTTTTGGGCAGTCATTTTTTTTTTTCGGATATCTCTTATCATGCGAAGATACTGCTTTTAAAAACCAATATGTAGTATCTATACAAATAGGAATATTAAGGGGTACCTATCATCCAATTTTTCGGGACAGTTTTCAAAATACTCTGTACTCTGCGGTTAAATGGTTTTGGCTCTCCTGAATGATTGGCACACGGTAGACTGAAAACAGTTTCTTTGGAACAGTGGGTTATGAGTGTTTGGTGCCAGAGTCCAGCACTCTAACTAATCTGCTACAATGAGATCAAGTAGCCTTTTGATACATGTCGTGAGTCACAAGGCTGTGAGCCTGCCCTAACCCTCGCGTTACTGTCACGCTGTGGTGGGCTGCTTGGTGGTGGTGGGCTGCTTGGTGGTGGGCCGGGGCGTGGTGGTGGGCGGGGCGCTGGTGGGCGGCCCGTCCCTGGGGTCCACGCTGCGCTGGCGGTGCGCGTGCAGGGACTGCTCCTGCCTGATGAAGCGCTCCAGGGCCTCGCCCGGGTCCATGGCGCGGTGCTCGGGCTGGTACGGCATCAGGTCCACGGACTGCACGTGCGCGCGGATCACGGTGCCCGCCGGGAAGGGGCTGCCGGGGGCGAAGTCCTCCTGGAAGCGGTGCGGCCTGAGCCGCGCGGGGCCCGGACAGCAGTTGCCGTACGCCCCGCCCCCCGCCGCCCCCGCTGCCCCCAACCAGGAGCTCCCTTGAGGGCGGCCCACCGGCCACTGCCCGCTTCCTCCTTCCAGATCGGTGAGGAAGTCATCGTCCCCGCCGTCACTTCCACCACCACCCCTATTGCCAACGCCCCCACTGCCTGGGCGCTTGGGGAGCTTGCCGGGGCGGATCGTGGTGGGGTAGATGACCCCCATGCCTGCCCCGCTGCCACCCGATGGTCGGCGGAATGGTTTCTTGGGCTTGTTGTAATCGTAGCCGCCTTCGGAAGTAGACTCCCCTGGTATTTCCGAGGGGTTGGCGTACACAGGGGTGGGATTGAACAGGGAGTCGAAGTCGTCCTCGCCAGGGGTGGGGCGGGGTGGTGGGCGGAGCGTAGTGGTGGGCCTGGGTCTGGGCCTCGGCCTGGGGCGTTTTGTTGGCCTTGGAGATGGTGAGGGGGAGGGGGACGGCGCCGCAGACGGCCCTGAGGTCGGGAACAGGTCTAGGAAGTCCTCGTCGATCCCGATGCCGGGTGACGACGACGCCGGCGGCCTGTATGTCCCTGAGGGAGGCCGCGGCCGCTTGGTTGGCCTCGGCGTGCTGCTGACGTCCCCGCCGTCTCCGAAGAGGCCGTCGATGGTGTTGTCGTCCTCGCCGCCGCTGGTCGTGCTGCCCGCCGTGCTGCCCGCCGTGCTGCCCGCCGTGCTGGTCGTGGTGGGCGGGTAGCCGGAGGACGTGCCCTGAGTCGAGGTGGTGACAGTGGGGCGCCCGCCGAGGAAGTCGTCCCCGCCGTCGATGGACACGGACGGCTTGGGCCTCTTGGTGGGCCTCACTCCTCCGGGCCTGCTGTCCCCGAAGGAGGCGCCGCCTCCGGAAAAAGAACCGGAGCCAGGTCTCAGAGCGTGGCCGGTTTCCCCCGGGAAGAGCTCGGAGAAAGGATCGTCGGCGTCGTCAAAGGGCGGCGGGATGGGCGATGCCGGGGTGGCCGCCGGTAGGGGCGGGATATACTCATTGCTTGGGCGGCCCGTCGTGGAGGATCCGGGGTAACCAGGTCGGCTGGAGCCGGGTCGACTGGAGCCAGGTCGGCCGGAGCCAGGTCTGCCGGAGCCAGGTCGGCCGGAGCCAGGTCGACCGGAGCCGGGTCGGCTGGACCCGGGGCGACCAGTGCTCGGGAAAACAGCCGGAGCCGCCGAGGAGAAGGGCGGCGGGAACACGGAGGAAGGGAAAGTAGTGGGGAAAGGCGAGGGGAAGGGAGTCGGGAAGGGCGACGGGAAAGGGGTGAACGTCGACGACGGGAAGGCCGTGGAAGGGAAGGTGGGGGAGGTGGGGGAGACGGGGAACAGTGACGAGGAGAATGGCGGGAAGGACGTGGCGTAGTTCGGGGGAATGACCACGCCCTTGTGCTTGTTGATGACGCGGTAGCCGATGCCCGGGCCGGCGATGTACTCGACAGTCTGCTGCACCCCCTTGTCGTCGATGTACGAGTACGAGCCCCTCCTGTTGTTCACCTGGTCGCTCACCTCCTCCCGCCGAGAGTCAGGTCCTGCAGCCACAAACCTAAAGGAAATTTTAAAAAAGTGTTATTCTCTGCAGAATTATCTTTTTTGCACGGAAAAACCAAAACTCAGAATCTGGGGCAACTCAACCCAGAAACGAAGGATGAAAAAAAAAAAATTTTAGTTGATTTTAAGACCTGTAGCAAAATGATCACGAAGCTTCGAAACGCGTTTTAGAATAGGTCTCAACATCCACTCAAATTCATTTTTTTACCCTTGGTTTCTGTGTTGAGAAGCCCCAGATTCTGAGTTTTGTTAATTCTGTGTGCGGTACGCTGTTTTAAACCCACCTGTACGAGCCGTCTCGATTCTGCATGATCGTGGAGCGGCCCCGCGGGGGGTCGCCGGGCCCGATGTGGTATCCGGGCGCGGGCACGTTGTCGGGGAAGGCGCTCAGCACGTTGAAGCCCTTCTCGGCGCCGGCCTCGTACTGCACCACGTGTCGCTCCCCCACGTCGTCGATGTAGCTGTAGACCCCGGTGACGTCGCCGCGCGAGTCGGCGTCCTCCTTGCGGACGTAGGTCGGCGTGCGGAAGGCGAAGGAGTAGCTGGGGTCCTCCAGCGGGTCGAAGTAGTTGTCGTACTCCGGGCTGTAGCGGCCGTCCTGCAACCAATCAGCGACGTCAGAGGTGTTCGGAGAGACTAAGTCATTTCGAAAAAAAGTAGAAAAAAATTAGAAAAAAATTCAGGACATTTTGGAAAAATTCAGATAGAATGAGCCTAGCCTAACCTAACCTAGTTATTTCGAAAAAAAGCAGAATTTTTTGAGAAAAGATTCAGGACGTTTTGGAAAAATTCCGATAGAATGAGCCTAGCCTAACCTAACCTAACGTAACCGTGCGAGCAATTAACAAATAATCCAAGGTGACTGTGCAGCTTTAGTCTTCCGGTCAGCCTCTATTAGGCTACAAGCAGGCTACAAGTCCTCCAGGCTGCTCCCGGCTGGAGACAGAGCGGGACACTCACTGGCGGTGGTATCGGCGCGCGGCCTCCGGACTGGGACAGGTCCATCTTCCTGGCGATGTCCGTGCCTTGCGCTCTGAAGCCCCGCGGCCCGGCCGTGTACACAGTCTGCGAGGGGCGCCCGTCCGCGTCCCGAAACCCGTACCTGTGGCAGGGAAGGGATGACATTCCAAGTAATGAAAAATTAATGTCGAAACAGAGCGAAGTGCCCGAGACCCTTTCGTATCAAAGCCGAGCAGCATCTCTTCTGCTGAGAGTTGTTGGGGTAGCAATCATCAATTCGAAGGGCGCGCATTCAAATCGAAGGCACCCAGCTCGCTGTGTGTATACCTCGAAGCCCGGAGCTGGGCGGCGTGAGAATACTTCCATCCTCTCTCTTTGTTACGCGCCAGCACCTCCGCTCCTCCCCCTCCCCTCTCCTCTCCCTCCGGAGACGGGCGGGGCCGGGCGGGGCCGGGCGGGGCCGGGCGGGGCAGGGCGGGGCCGGGCAGTGGGTCATGCGGCACTACTTGTGTTTACTTCATTATTCAACAACACCGACGGCGTCCTCCGAGCCAAGGGCAGTGCCCAGTCCAGCGCAGCACAGCGCTGCTGCTTGGAGTGTCTGGGACTGGGAGGCAAGCAGACATTGTTTCCCTGATTTTGTGACTGCGCGAGACAGCGCGTGTTTTTAAAGGCCTGAATATTATCATTATTAAAGAAGCGAGATGGCTGTCCAGGCTAGTCCGCCATTTTGACTAATGCCGCGCCAGCCCAGTATAACAATTAAAGGCGTGGTATGAGAAATTGAACGTCCGGTATCCAGCTGTTGGCCCGGTGCTCACCTGCCCGCCACCAGGTTGTCGCTGTTGGCCTGCTCGATGCGGAAGTGCTGCCCCTCGTCGTTGGTGTTGTAGGCGAAGCGGTAGGAGCCGTCGGGGTTGACGTCCACCTGCTGGAAGTCCACGGCGGGCACCTGCTGCTGCCGGGCCCCGCGGCCTCGGCCCGCCCTCGACACGCGCACCTCGTCCGTCGCCGTCTGCAGCGCCTCCATGGAGGCCTCCTCGTCGTCCTCCTGCCTCGTCACGCGAACCTCGGGCTGAAAACAAAAGTGTCCAACTTGTCAACTTCTCGGTGATTTATGATAATTCAGGTGAAATAACGGATAGTTAAAACTTAATTAGCACATAGTTTCAATTTAATTGAACTTTTTTGTGCTTTTTTTTTTTAT
>CABIKL010001470.1:0-15285 GCA_902196195.1 Aptinothrips rufus
TATGGGCGCTACGGGACAATGTGATCATTCACATTCACTGCCAAAAAAAACAAACTAAAATAATAAAAACTAAAAATAAAATTTCTAAAAATCTTGTGAAAATGATTTGCTAAATATTGACCGGCGTTGGGCCCTTTAAAATTGAGAAAACATTCGATGAGACATTAGGAAAGTCATTTTAACATCATGTCACCGCGTTCCTTGGACTTCCCCTCCCTGCTCCGCTGATTTTAAATTGGCAATTGTTCCCGCCGTCAGATCCGCTACTTCCTGTCCGCGTGGCTGGGCCGGATAGCGCTGCCCACCAAGGAGCAGATGGAGCGCGAGGAGGAGGAGGACATGAAGAAGCACGTCGCCCTCTTCCCCGCCAGGCACACCCACAAGATGGGGGAGCTGCAGTGGGAGTACCTGCGCGACCTGGCGGCCAGCGGCCAGTTCGACGACGACATGTGGCCCGCGGTGCAGCCGGTGTACGACGCCGTCGAGGACGACCGGAAGTACCTGCTCCTCAACTACCGCAGCATCGAGTACTGCGTCACCGGCAGGGACTCGTTCGAGCGCGTGCTTCCGGGCAAGCAGCAGATCATATGACCGCAGCTGACCGATGGTCGTGAGCGAAGCCATCTTTACGAATGAGCTGAAGGGAATGCGCACGAAGTCGCGACTGAAGAAAGGAAATGCTTCCCAAGGAGGTTGCTGCTGATGGAGTCAGCAGCCACTCAAAAGCGACGGCAAGTTCTAAGGCGAGAGCTTCAATCCTGTGCCAATCCCAGACTAGACTGTGGAACAAACACGGACACCATGTCCCGGTGATAGAAGAGAAAGAAAGGGGTGATAATGCCACCGGAATTCCCCAGCCTGACTATGTTTATGTGCTGCAATGTTTATGATAATCATGCTCAAAAAGGGACCACTGTTTTACTTATCCATCTTATACTTAAGTTATATTACATATTAAAATTTTATAAATAAAAATTAAAAATTACTGAACATTGTTTTTGTTTTCTGTTTCTTCTCACTAAAAACCTGGCTGATGAAGTATATGAAGAGCCCATGGCTGCTGTGGTCTTTGTGCGTGATGGCGCTAAAATCAATCTCTGCTAAAATATGGCCTTTGCGCCGAAACAACTTTCTCTGATTATCTCAAAGAAACATTACTTTTTTGGCTTTAAATTTAGAAATAAATAAAAAGCCTTTGTAAGAGGGGAAAGTTACTTTCAAGACATTAATGCCCTTAAGATAATTCATTTCAGTGGCGCCCGCAGGGTCGTGACGTTGGGTGGGCGCTCGCCCACCTTCCAGGGGCTAAGGGAGCAGGGAACATTTTGCCTCTAACAGCTCACAAAAACTGAATAGCGTTTCAAATTCAAATCTCGTGGCCTGGAGGAAACTACGTAAGTCACATGCGAGTCGTAGACTTTTACTACTCTGATCAAGACTCTGATAATTCATGGTGGGCGCCACTGATTCATAATTCATATACATGCCAACAACATTGCCGTCGATATCTTCGAAAGATGCCGCCTGGCGTACTACTCGAAATCAGCCAATCAGAGCGGGGGTCGGTGCCGTACTGTGGGTCAGTCTCAGAATATGCGCCCCGGCTACGTCGAGAACTTGCGCTAAGCTCTACGAAGTTGATCCTGAATTAATCGAAATTTCGTGTGTTGCTTTACTTTCGCTCACCCTGTGTTATTAGCCATATTTTAATCGCCATGCACTCTTTAGTTACAAAAGCGAACGACAAGTTACGATGTGTAAGTGAACTGGGTTTAAGATTTAATGTAGAAGAACGCATTTCTTTACAAATATATGTCTAAAAGTAGACTATTCAACAGTTCTCCCGCTGTATCGTCTCTCTTCTTTTTGAGTAATACCTTTGTATAGTGTCACTCAAATGTCCTTCTTAAATCCGAAACTATCTGATTATTAACCTCATATTTTCGTTCCCGAGTTTTTGTTTATGATGCTATGTGGCCTCAGTTGGATTCTCGGAAATTCTACTATCATCTATAAGAAATTTCAATTTCTGTTCTCTTTGTAGGTATTTACATCTCTTGTTCTTGTCCTTCTACTGTGTACTCAAACAATGTACGCATTTTATATGCCTGGTGTGGCGCCAGTTGAATTCAAACGAGGTGCTCGCATTGATGTAAAAGCAGTTAAAATGACCAGCACACATACCCAGCTTCCATATGAATATTACTCGCTTCCATTCTGTGAGCCCAAAAATGGTACAGTCTACAAATCCGAAAACTTAGGTGAGCAAATTTGTTGAAAGTCATTTATGAGAGATGATTAACAATCTCCATATTTCCAGCTCTTTTAATCTTGCCGTTCTTCTGTCAACCAGGTGAAGTCTTACGTGGTGATCGTATTGTGAATACTCCGTATGAAGTTCAAATGGCAGAAAATGTCACGTGTCGATTATTATGTAATGCTCCTGACCGTCCTATCAACTGGAGTGAAACTGAGTCACAAACAGTAGTGAGCCGTATTGAACATGAATATAATGTACATCTGTAAGAAGGCTTTCTGTTCTTTTTTCCTTCTTTCTACTTTGATGTAGATTTTTCAACCTAAGTTATTTATATATATTTCTCTCTGTTTGCAGGTTAGTTGACAATCTGCCTTGTGCTACAAAGATTGTTGACAAAATTAACAATGAAATTCAGTACCGGCCTGGTTATCAGTTAGGCTATCAGTCAGACAATGAGGGTTCCCACAAACCTGTTTATATTAACAATCACTTGAAATTAATATTGTATCACCATTCTCACTCAGGGTAAGTTCTCAGTCACCAAGTATTTTTGATACCCTAAAATGAATTTCACACCCGTTCGCATCAATGAAGGCACTTAAAAAAATTAATTGAGTGTGCATTTCATGATTGATTGACTGTTTATCTTTTTAGGGACACTTTCAGAGTTGTTGGTTTCGAGGTTGAGGCCCGGAGCATAAGTTCAGAGGACTTAAGATTTAATGGAGATACTTGTCGATTCCCTGAAGGTGCGAGTGGACAGCTGGTGAATAGAGCTGGTGGTACAAAACTGTACTTTACTTACTCTGTTGAATGGCGTCCCTCTGATGTATCATGGGCCTCGCGATGGGATATTTACCTTGGTATGAGTGATGTCAAGATTCATTGGTTCTCTATTATCAATTCTCTTATGGTAGTGTTTTTCCTGTTTGGTAAGTGTTTTGAAAAAATTTTCTGACATCATCTTGTTTATTAATATTAGTATCTCTTGAGTTGTTCTTGTATTGTTTATATTGTCTTTTGCTCTAAGGTATTCTCGCAATGATTATGGTAAGAGCATTGCGTCGGGATATTGCTCGATACAACACATATGAAGCCCTTGAGGAGGCGATTGAAGAAACTGGCTGGAAGCTCGTTCATGGTGATATATTCCGTCCTCCAAGACATCCTCGTTTGTTCGCTGCTGTCATAGGGTCAGGAATTCAAATTTTCTTCATGGCATTGTATACTATTGGTAAGGTTCATTTATTAAAAATTTTCTAAAAGAATTCTGTGAGATTTGGAACAATTTCGCTGTTTGAAATCATTCCTGTGATTTAATTACTTTCCCCCTTTGAAACAGTATTTGCTACGCTTGGAATGCTCTCTCCAGCTTCACGTGGTGCTCTGATGAATGCAGCCATATCATTATATATTCTGACAGGCTTAATTGCGGGATACTATTCTGCAAGAATGTACAAGACCTTGAAAGGCAGAGAGTGGAAAAGGGCTGCATTTTTGGTAAGGACAATCAATTATAAAAATTGATGCTTTTGTTTGTTATTCGTGGTACTTATATTTCTAAATTCTTCAGACAGCAACTTTATATCCTGGTATCGTATTTGGTACCTGTTTTTTCCTGAACTTCTTTATTTGGGGAAAGCACTCAAGTAGTGCAGTTCCATTTGGTACCATGGTTTGGCTCATGTTCCTCTGGTTTGGTATATCCTTGCCCTTGGTTTATTGTGGCTATTACTTCGGCTATCGGAAATATCCATACCAGCACCCAGTACGCACAAACCAGATTCCACGCCAAGTTCCTGATCAGCTATGGTATATGAATCCAATATTTTGGTGAGTTTCATTTCTGTGGTCTATCATAAATTATTTTTGAATTTTCAACCATTACTTGTCTAGAGTTGTATTTGTATCTTTATTAATTTTGTGTGTTCCACTTACAGTTCCTTGATGGCAGGCGTGCTGCCATTTGGTGCGGTCTTTATTGAGCTGTTTTTCATTTTCACTGCGATTTGGGAAAATCAGTTCTATTACATGTTTGGTTTTCTTTTCCTGGTCTTCATCATACTGGTTGTATCTGTATCACAGATCTCAATAGTGATGGTTTACTTCCAGCTTTGTGGTGAGGTTAGTATTTGACCATAGTGATATTGCCACAATAAAATGCCATGAATATTTTCTGCTTATATCTGAGTGTAAATTTTATTTGCAGGACTATCGTTGGTGGTGGCGGTCCCTGGCTGTTTCTGGTGGATCTGCTATTTACATTTTTGGCTATGCTGTTTTCTACTTTTTCACAAAACTAGACATTACAGAATTTACATCTACACTTTTATACTTTGGATACACAGCCCTAATGGTCATTACATTTTGGTTGTTGACTGGTACAATTGGCTTTCTCGCAGCATATTTCTTCATTAGGAAGATTTACAGTGCTGTCAAAATTGATTAAAAATATATGACTTGACCTGCAAGTAAGTTGGAAAGTTGATTGACTTACTGTGGTATCCGAATATGAACTATCAAACTCATCCTATACATGACTGCTAGTGAAAGTTCTGTGGTGCTCTAATATTTAAATTTCTAACTTTGTACTATACTTGCTGGAGATGTTTATATTAGACTTAAATATGTGGTATTTTGTCAGTGTCTCTAGGTCAAAAGATGTTATCTGTTCTTATGTTAGAGAACTTGTTGAACTTCTTGGGATAAGTAAACTATGTGTTCAGATATGTAATGGCAACTAATTGGTAGTCTTAGACCACATAGGTTTCGAGGACTCTGCCAAAAATCCCTTTGACTTCTGTGATACGTAGGCATTTAGTATTAATTTTAAGACCTTGGTTTGTAGTTAGTTAACCATTCCAGAAGGGTGTTTTACTCTTGTTACTTTCACAAAACATTTTGAATCTCTTTACAATTCTCCCAAAATTTTTGTACTGTGAGTGCATGCAAGGATTAGGTTCGCAGATAAGCTTTTCAGCATGGGGGGAAGTAATAAGACAATGACTTGTCTTTGCCAATCTATTTCTTCTCCCTTTTGATTACAAAATAGTTTGCTTTCAGTGGCTACTCTTTCCTTATCAGACATTTTTTACTAATTTTGAAAAGTGAGGTTCTAGGTCAAAAATGTTTTTATTTTTAAAAAAATAAAATAAAAAAAAGTACCAAAGTCCAGGAGCTCTGATTCTCTGTATCCTACTTAAGATAAGTGTTCAAAATGAAATGAGTGGGAACTTCTAACTTTCAAACTGACTTGATCACATTTAATATTTATTTTAGTTAATTTTCCTTGCTGATATGTGCATAGTGAATGTACGTAATAGTTTGGTAGCATATCAATATTTTTATTGCAAATCATGTACACCTTATGTAAATTGTCTTTTCAAGTATTTGGTCTCTGAAATGCTAATATGTTACTGATTCTACGGTCAGAAGCTGTTGATATTAACTTGAAAATAATGAGTCGCCATTATTTTCTTTGCTTCAGACTGTTTTTGTTGTGGTAGTATCATTTCATGTACAGTTTTCTTACATTGTTCAGCTTGATAGACCTGATACATGTCTTGTAACTTAACTTAACCGCAAGGAATTTTTTTTAATTAATTTGTATACAGTATCAATTAATCTTTATATGTGTTTGAAGTAAAACTTCTGATTTCATTTATTTTTCAACATTTTCCTTTGTTTTGTATTTTAATGTATGAACTCATGAAAGGACTGACCTGCTACTGATCTTGCTGCTTAGGCTGAGCAATGATGTTGTTAAAGCTTTTCCTTTCATTCTTGCTAACTATAACCATGCTAACATCTGTTGTAGATTTTGAAAATCGTAATAAATTTTGTTGCCAGCTTTTTTAAGATGCTTGTTTTGTATTCTGTCTGGAATTCTATAATATCCACAGCAATAAATTCATAAAAGGTACTTTTGGTGCATAGTAACCTAACCATCATCTGATGGTGTTCTTGTCCCAGATCTTCAGTCTGTTCCATGAAAGAGAAAGACGTGCAATTTCCTTCCAGGGCGTCCATGGGCAGTATCTAGCTGATGCCATTGACATCTGCTTGAATTTTGATTTTTAAGTTTCACACTTTCTAGTTAGGTAATCAGTGAATGTAGTATTGTTTTGACTTTGAGGTTCTCAACAACTATTTGTTAAGTTGCAGATTAGAAGAGAGCTAAAGTCATAATTAGTATCTTTTATTAAATTTTTTCTTTTAGGAACAGTTTTTTTGATAAGAGATTTTACACAAATGCTATCCAAGAGCCTTAAGTATACTTGTTCGTCAATCGATTCTAATCATTTTACGTATTGGCAGGATTTAATTTAAAATGGTTGCAAAAATCAGTCACACAATTTAAAAATTTAATTTGTACACAATTGCAGTAAAAGCTACTGTATCAAGAAACATTCTTTTCTCTTTTATTTACATACAAAGAAGGCATCGACAAAATTGAGCATAGTAATTCAGACCCCAAATAGAATATATAGGAGCTTCTTTGATATTTATAAAATATATGCAGAGATCCAATTTTAGGCCTGATTTGTGCAGAGATAAAAGGGTCCTTTAAAACTGCAACTAAGCTGTAAAATTATAAATTATATAAAATCTGTATATGTCTATAGTACAGGGGAGCTTTTACCTCAAAAAATTTCAGTATTTTGGCCACCGATATGCTTAGATTTTTATCATGACCTGTTCGGAGCTTTCAGTATGAATCTTGGGGGCTCCAGTATGGGTTTGGCGACTACTGCAGGTAATTCTAGGAACAAAAAAAGGGAATATCTTACATCCAATGTAATATGACAAACATGATCTGGAGAAGAGAGTACTTATCAAATTTCAATTATATGATAACAATGATGAAGTAATGTGACATACCAAGAACACAACGATTAGCTTCAGTGGGCTCATCATCTAAACTATCACAAATGTAGATCGATATTAAGGTGCCAGCTTTTTGTCTCTTATACAGTTTCCACAGTTCCAAATGCTCACCTGGAAAAGAAAGAAACAAATACAAGAATGATCTTCAATGTTTTCATTCCAATATTTCATAATGCACAAAATCAATGTACTCACAGAACTTAGCATAGTCGTCTCTGCTGTAAATCTTAACATTTGAAGCTAGAAACAATATGGAATGTAAGTCTTGGGAAGAGGAAAGAAGTTGTGCTTTCAATTTCAGACAAGTAATAACAAAATAACTTACTGGATCTCTTGAAATTCTTTTTAATCTTTTTGTCACTGATGTTCGTGGATGTACAACTTTCTGAATAACCAGAGTCCTTATTCTGAGTTGTAATTAAGTTCTTACTAAGAGATTCAGTCTTCATCCTGTTATGAGCGCAATCTTTTCCTGAGTTGCTGATAATTTTTGACAGATAAACTCTGGGATAGTAATGTTCTGATCTCATACACTCCTCACTCGTTTTCTTCAAACTCTCTTTCAGGCGCACCATTTGACTAGATTTAGATTTAAGTGATGTTTCGGATGTCTGCTTTTTGAAAATACTTTGGAATCCTTTCTCCTTCCCTTTGAATCTTTCTGTCTGCACTTTTTCTTTAGTTCTATTAGCTGGGATCTTTTTCCTCAGTACAGGCTTAACAGACTTTCCAAAATGCTTTTCTTTTTTTGATAAAATTACTTTTGGGGGCTCTTTGTCATCATTAACAATACACGGCTCCTCTGTAATGCCATTCTCTTCTAGAACGGATTTCCTCAACTTTCTGTAGTCTTCATCAACAGCTTTAAAAAGAGCATCATCTGAAATATTAACAGTAAAATTTTTTAACTTCTGCAAACAAGAAGAAGAAGAAAAAAGCATTATCTAGAGGTGATTGACCATTATATAAGATCATACTAGTACCTTGATTATGGGAAACTTCTTCCTCTGATGAATTTACTTCTGACCTACTCAAGAACTGAAAGACATAGAAAAGAAACAACAGACTCAGTGAACAAACACTACGTACCATCCCACTGTTCTCACAATACTTAGATCAAGAAAGACACAACAACGCAAAAATATCAGAATAGGGGAGTCAATAACAGGAATGTCACCTTTTCTTGTGTCTTCTCAAAGAAACTATCCCAACTAGTGACTCTTTTCTGAATCAGTGTCGTTTTCTTTGAGGTTACTTTGTCCGGGTTCCTACAGACAAAAGAAAACAATAATAAACGGTACTGAAAAACAACATATTCTGCTAGACGTTATTCCACATTATGGACACATACCCGTTCATGATGGAAAGACGGCGGCTAAAAGGAGGAATATATGAGCAATTATCTCTGGTTCTGAGAAGATTAGCTCGAGTAGCTAGTACATTTATTCATATTTTCGGCCACAAAATAACATCTACAGGCTGTGCAACACACTTAATATAAAGCGTTGTGGTTGCAAACATCGACAAAGTACATGCTGTTTTAAATAATCTTTTATGCCTAAATTTTTTTGAAAGCTAACTATTCATCTTATCTTTTAGCTGGTTCATACCCAAATACAAAATACAAAGTGGTCTATGATATGTTGAGGTTGTCGTAACTGCTCTTAGGTCACGTGAACACAGCAGACGAATGTTTTCATTCCGTGACGTGTACACAAGGCAGATCCAAAATGGTGGGTAGCTGAAAAGGCAATATGAAATTTTCCCTCCGTTTTTATCAGCGTTCCTTTGAGTCTATTTTCGTCTAGAACTCGTCTAATTTCATCCGCCATGGTAAAGAAAGTTCAGAAACGGGGCCGTCCTTGTAAGCAAAAGCGTGTGGTGAAACGTCCTGCGAGGGCGCGTCGAGCAGTGTCGGGGGCGCCAGGTTCAGGTTCAGGGTCGGGGACAGGTACATCAACTCCGAGCCATCCTGGGGTTGAAACCTGTGTCCTGCCATGTCTTTCCCTACGACGTGTTTCCAATGAAGCCCTCCCTCGTATGTGTGCTGTGCGAGACTGTAAGGATGAAGAATCTGGAATTCGTGCTCTTGGCGGGGAAGATCTGGATGCTCTTCAACTTGAACTGGAGTCTCTGTTGAGCTCTGTTGCTGTTCGTTTGTGTCAACTGAATGAACAGCTGACTGTTCTCAATGGCTGGGAGACGAGTCCGTCCGGAAGAGGTCGCAAGCGCAATGCTCGCACTGTCATACCCGCTCCTGCCAGCGCCCTACCTCAACCTTTATCAGATGAGAAGACTTCCATCAGCCCATGCCGTCCTCCTGTCAAAGCTCCCATCAAGAAACTTGGCAACATGCCGCCTCCAGGACCCTCTCCTGGGTTCTCACACCCTCCACGCAAGCGGTCCAAAATTATCCGCAAAAGACCAGAGGAGGATGAAGCGACGAAGCCACAAGGAAAACAGCTTGAAAGAGATTTCATTACACACAAATTCTGGAACACTCTTGATCCTTACTGTGGTGAAGTTACAGAAGACAGCTATAATCTGCTTAGCGACATACTCTGCAGAAATCAAACTGACGTCCCTTCGCTGTATGAGGTTCCTCCGTTGGGTGAACACTTTACGAGGGAATGGGACATCAAAGATTTTGTGGAGAATCAAGACTTTGGTGGGTCATCTCCTGCAGTATCGTCTCCATCAACTCCTAGCACTCCATCGTCTACCAATGTCACTCCCACATCTGTGACCGAAAGCTTTGGCAATGCAATAAGAAGAAAGTTCAGGGAATGTTCCATAGCTCTGAAACGGACACTACGAACAAGTGCTGACAAAGCTCCTGCGCCATCCTCTCCTCCTCCCACTCCAGCAACAAGTAAATTGATGGCGGCACTTCTGGGAGAAATTCCCCCTCTGATAACTCCTTTGCAAGAAAGCAAGGACCATAATGTTATTGTGAAAGTTGAGAAAGAGGAAGATGAGAAAGTTTCTTTGAAAACGTCTCGACCTAACTCTGTTAGTGGTTCCAGTACTAATAGTGAAATCCTACGCAAGCATCAGAGGAGATGTTTGGAGCGTAAACTTCGTTTGGATAAAGAGGCACAAGGTGATGTTGACTTATCTGTTAGAAGCACTGAAGCACCTGAAAGTCTTTTGGAGGAACTGAAACGTACTCAGACGGAGTTAAAGGTTGTAGTTGACCACAATACTCGTACTGTTGCAAAACTGACCAATATTATCATTGAAGAGTTTAAAATCCAAAATTTGAAAAGAAAACTTCAAGAAGTTGATGATGCTGTTATTAACATCTATCACACACGCACAGCAGCTAAACTTGCTAAGCAGGCGATATCTCAAGAAGATATTGAGCAAGCATGGAGGGCTTTGAAAGAAAGAGATCAGATAACTCGGCAGATTGATTTCTTTGAACGCAGTTGGACTGTTAAGACTGCTGCAAATGTATGCAACTCTAAGGAGGCCCAATAGAGTTTTTGTATGTACGGGATGATGGTTCTCCAATTTTGTTTTTGTTCTATTTACGTTGTATACTCAATTATATTAGGCTGCTGTGACCTGAGCTTCTTTGCCAAATCAGAATTAGTTTTATTTAAAGCTTGTTAATTTGTTTCCTTAGTATTTACATATTTTAAATAACTCATTGTTACTGTTGATCTTTTTAAGCACAGTGATAATCATTATTGAAAGTCATTCAAAGTTCTAATGTTTTCACATTGTTGGAAGTTATACCAACAGCTCTTGATGTAAATTAAAAGCTTTTAATTTTTAATTTAGAAGAAAATCTGTTGCTTACATTTTCTAGTTTGTTCACAAGTGGTTGTGGCTTAATGAGTTTGAACCATTATGATCAAAATGCAAATCTACAAAAGTATAGCACATGACTTTCTCAACTAGCTTCTTCCTTTATAGGCCTTTTGTTATGCTATACTGAGTTATTGTGCCATTTCAAATGTTTTTACGGGTTTCATTGCTATCAGTGTCTTCTGTTCTGTTTAGTTGTATGAAGAGCCTAGTTTCTCAGCATTGATCTGTTGGGTGTTTTGTTATTCATTTCATTATTGTTAACCTCTGGTTTGTAAGGGCTAATAAATGTACATTTTAGCAGATAACTGAAAGGAGGGAAAATGGTATATGATCAAGTGGAACTGTGATCGGTGGTGCTGATAACACTTACATATAATTTTTGTTTTGTTTTATTTTTTTATACATGTTAAAATTCTTTATTGTGAGTTTGTCAATGCCTCTCATTATCCATTAGATCATTATTTTTCATAAGATAAAATATGTCAGAGGATCTCATTCATGTCAACTGTCGTCCATGGTTTGTTTTATTCATGTTAATTTGTAGATTAAAATGCTGTTTCTACAGAACATTGCAGGTAGAGTTATTCGGGCAGTAAAATATCTTGAGGGTAGAGAGCATACAAAGTTAGTGGGTACAAAATATGAAGTTAGTCAGAATTGGCTTCTTATGCCATATCCAGTGTGTTTCTTCAAATATATATCCATCCTTTACTTCATGTATTCCAGTCTAGAATTGTAAGTTAATGCTGCCAAAAATATGGACTGTCAGTATCTTCTTTTGTTGCTTTGTGATAGCTATTCTTTTGTTTATCTCATTAAATCGTACTATGTACCTGCATAATTTTTGTAAATGTATGCAGTTGTTAAATCTTTCATATATTATATCTATTCTATTTGTAGATGTTATTTCGTAGTCAACTTATTGCTATCTGCCTATCAGTGTATTGAATGTTAAGCAGAGATAGTACGGGTTGCTAGTCCCCATAGACCACCGTAAACATGCAATGTTTTTTAGGTTTTCTTTCTCCTTTTCTTTTATTGCCTGACTTATGCTTTTTGAGATTTGTAATGACTCTCTGCTGTCTTCTAAATCAGATACTCAAATTGCTTTTCAGTTCCTCTCTGTTGTAATATATCTGCATATGTTTTAGAAATTGACCCTTGTTTGAAGTTAATCTTGTAGTAAATACGTACATGAAGCTACAGCAAGTTATGTTGCACATGAATAAGATAGAAACTGACATTCCATTCATTTGATTGTTAAAGTAATTTTTCAAAATTTTTGTTGTGTCTGCTGAAGCATGATCAAAATTACTGGACAGCAATTTTTTGTGCCAGGCACTGAAATTTTGTGTTTTGTATAAGGTTTGTAACATTGTAAAGTATCTGGCCTTTGACAACCATATTTGCAGACAAATATCAGTCCTCTAAGAAAACATAAAACATATGTGCTTTGACGTATTGAAACAAATGTGTCTTAACTATGAAACACATTATCCATCTTTGAATACTATAATATGTGCGCATACACTACAAAGAAGTCACTTCTGTGTGGAAAAAGGGACTTGCATCTATTGTAGAAGTGATGCTGCCGATGTTTTGTGCTTTTGTACCTGTAACAGCCTAACTGGAAAATAAAATGCATATCAGGTCGATCATTTGGTGGATTTTTTTGTTTGTGTTAGCCCTACATCTCCATATTTTGTACTTTTCTTTTAAGGCAAGCCAATATTTTGCCAGGAATCTTATTCATTTATAGTTCTTGCCTACCAAGCTCTTCTCAGGTGGCAGATCTGTGTGGCAATTTGTTATTAACATACCAAAGAACTGTGGTTTTGATTAAAATAAAATTAAAAAAATTAGCCACTTGCTGGTAGAAATTTCAATTTATCTTCCTTTTTGTGAAATTATAGCCCAGATGACATATTACTGACAGTTCTCTTCTTGCCCGGGCGCTAATCAATTTTTTGACTTCATTGTTGTTGATTTGATATAAAAAATTGCTGGAAATAAATAATTTAAAAAACTACTACATCACTAGTCATGATTAGAGGTACAATTTTGCAATGAATCAGACTGGTAGGATGATACAAAAAACATTTCAGTTAATGCGCCTGACTAGACAACTTTTTAGTACATGTTTTTTTTTTCTTTTTTCAGCACGGAATACTGAAGGTGAAGACAACCAAGGAACAGGAGGAGGAAAAGCGCCAGAAACGGGCTCAGAAGGTGAAACAGTACAGAGCTGCTTATGGAAGAATCATTGAGAAAGTGAGGAAAATGATTAACCTATCTTGAAATTGTTCTCAAAGTTGCTCTTGTAAGCCGTAATACCACGGCTACGAATGATTTAACCCAACTCCTTATGCACTGTTGCAGAGGCAAGCTGGTGAAAAAGATGAGGAGGGACTCCAGATTTCTCAGCAGATTCTTGAGACGATACCAGACATCCATTCTCTCTGGAACTATCGACGAGAGATTCTTGAACATCTAAAGGAAACCCTGTAAGTAGCCCGAAAATGTTAAGGCTCCGGTCGTGGAAACCCCTGCAACGCCGAGGTTAGGCCACAAGCGTACACGCCGTTTGTGCGGGATGCCTACCATCAGTCCCCAGGCTGACTTGCGGTCGACGCAAGCGGAAGCGGGTTGCCATCTTATCACGGAACGCAGACTCTCGGACAACTCAATTCGAGGGACTGTCTCTCTGGTAGTTCGGTGCATGATGTTTGTAATACCTGGTAATAGGTAACATTCTCTTCAAAATTTGACTACGTTGCGGTTGCTAATACGTGGTGACACTTGGTTATCCTGTACTGCGGTGTACACTGACGTAACCAAAAACATTCGTGGTCTCTTTGTCATTTGCGACAACGTCTCGAAAATACCTTCGAAAAATGATTTCCTTCTGTTTCTGTGTTGGATTATCTTCTTGTGTCAGGTAACAGTAACAGAGATTCGTCATGTGACGTCAAAATGACATCCTGTGACGTCAAGATGACGTCAGAGTGATGTTATTTATTTTGACTTCATATGACGTGTGTGCCTGGCTGGGTCGCAGGACGGAGGAGGAGCTGCAGCGGCGCCTGGAGTCCGAGCGGCACCTGACGGAGACCTGCCTGCGCGCCAACCCCAAGTCCTACGGCGCCTGGCACCATCGCACCTGGACCATGGGCGCCATGCCCGCCCCGGACTGGCAGCGAGAGCTCGCCCTCTGCAGCAAGTTCCTCAACCTGGACGAGCGCAACTGTGAGCACGAACGTGTTTGGTCGATTCGACGTCGATAATACCTCGTCTTTTTTTTTAATGTTTTTTATTTTGTTTTGGTTGCTAGATTGACACTTAAAATTGCCGTTTGGACATCGAAACGACACTGCTAATTCGTAGTTTAGGGTGACAATTCACCATCGATTCGACTTCGGCAAGTTTGTCGAAATCGAATCGTCATCGCATCGGCGAATAGTTTTAGCTTGGAGAGAAATTGTGCTTGTTGCCCGTGACTGTACATAAAATGCGCGACTACAGGGGCGGACTGGGGAACGTGCAAGAGAGATGGAGTGTAATGGAGTTTGAGAGAGTGGAAGAGAGAGAGGCAGGCCGGGATCCCCGCCTTTGCATCTCTCTCGCATTCACACAAACCCCATAAGATTTTATCTCACTCGCACGTTCCGCAGTCCGCCACTGCGGCTAAACTCGTCCGGGAGGGAATGACCACTGCGCGGTAACCAGTTAGGAATGAAATGGACGGTCGAGAAGTCCTCGATAACAGAATCGACGATTCGATGTCGAGTGGACATGCAGTCGACACGCCGTTTCTTAATGCGCGGGCCAGCCTGATTTCACAAGAGCTTGAGACTTGTTTTCTTAAAGTGTTTCCACCTGGTTCCAGTCCACTGCTGGGACTACCGCCGCTTCGTGGTGCGCCGCGCCGACGTCGCCCCCGAGCAGGAGCTCGCCTTCACCGACGAGAAGATAGCCGTCAACTTCTCCAACTACTCCTGCTGGCACTACCGCAGCAAGCTGCTGCCCCGCGTGTTTCCCGACCCCCAGGGCGTGCGGCCCGTCAGGGAGGACCGCCACCGCCACGGTGAGCGAGCGGAGCGAGCGGCTTCAGACACCACTTTCTTAAATTTCAATTTAATCCAACATTTATTTTAAATTTGCATTCCTGAGTTTGTGGAAGCACGCGGCAGTCGTTGCTGAATCATATTCAGGTCACAGAAAATACAAAACCCAGAATCTGGGGCAACTCAACCCAGAAACCAAGGGTGATTTTTTTTATTTTTTTTGGGGTGGGGGGGGGGGGGGTGACTTTGGGACCT
>CABIKL010001471.1:0-15284 GCA_902196195.1 Aptinothrips rufus
GCGGGGGGGGGGGGGGGGGGGGGGGGGGAGGCTAGCTTAGCGAGGAAATCGTCTGCTGCATTCGAGCCATCGAGTTGATTCGAGCTCGATTTCTGACTGTCTGCTGTTGTTTGTTTGGAGCGCTGTGGAATGCCATGATGAAATGGAGCGCACAGGTTTAACTCGTCAAAAGAAGCAGTCCCGCATCTCTCAAATAGCTATCTGCAATTTTCTCCACTCTTTAAATGAAAACAATGAATTCTCCGAGGTGAGTGTAGAGATTCAAATAGCAAATCTGCGTCGTTAATAACGAACGCTTACATTCAGCACAGTTCGACACAAGACGATTCATTTCAAGTTCCTTACAAATATCTTTTCTTCTCCTTTACAGGAACTTGGAATTTGAACAGTTGTGGCTTAATGCCCACACAGACACTCGTGCAGCAGTCTATACATTCAGTTCCTGCATAACGCTTGCTGATTTGAATGCAGATGGTGATTTTAAACTAATTGTTGCAGATCTTGGCACAGGATCAACTAATGTCAAACTGAAGGTTTGCAAGTTTTTTGCACAAAATATTGTGTCATTGCAATTTTTCAGAATTAACTAGATTGCATTTTGCATTCAGGTATATAAAGGAACCTCACTTCATTCTGAGACAGCTCTACTCGATGTTCCCACAGGAGTTGTTTCGTTTTACATGGATTTCAGTGAACCCAGGATGTCAGGTAGCCTACTATGCTCATTTGATTTTACATTATTTTTCAAAAGAATAAAACAAAGAGTTTGAAAATTGACCGTAATTTGCTTCCTTTCAGCCATTGCTGTTGCTTCCGGTTCAAATATATACATTTATAAAAATATGCGTCCATATTTTAAATTTTCTCTACCATCAATAGAAGTGAACCCTTTAGAGAAAGACATGTGGATGCAGGTAAGCATTTTCTATTCTATATATCGGTTAGGCCTTTGATATTTTCAAATCGAATTAAAAATCAAAATTTTTTAGTTATAATTATGAGACTTGTTACCTCATTTAAACATTTCATTTAAAATTACCCTTGTGGGGATTGAATCGTTGATAACAATAACTCAATTTTAAAATTCTTTCATGAACCATTAGGTGCGAGATGAACATATGGAAGTCTCTGTCATGGTAGAGATGTTAAATAATCTTGCTCGTGAGATAGGGTATACTCAACTTAGCACTCAGTCTCAACATCTACTGTCATTAGATTCTGGAAATACTGCAGCAGCATTTGTGCAACAGCACAGCAGATTTCCCATCAAACGGCAGGTACAGTTACTTTGTCAAGTAGGAAATAATTCAAAAAAGTTTCTACAGAAAACATTTAAGTTTTATTGGTATCAAAACTTTGATTATTACAGACAGTGGTGACATGTATAACTATTCTGAAGAAGACATTAGCTGAAGAGAAAGCGGTATCATGCTTAGTTGTTGGCACTGAGAGTGGTGAGATTCTGGTCCTGGATCCTGAGGCATTCACAATTTTAGAAAAGGTTTGCTTCACCACAAAAATTATGAACAAAGATGTGTTTTCCAATTTTCATGTTTCCGATATTGTTTTCTTTTTTTTTTCTTCTTAATCTTGGTACTTATGTTTGAATAGAAGAATTTATTTTTGTCTTCCTAGATAAAGTTATATGGGAAAGAGAGCACGACTCTTGTGGTACCAACTATTGTTTCTGCATGTGGCCTACATGCTGTTGAATTTCGAATCATAGCAGCTTGCAGGGATGGCAGCTTGCGGCTTGCTAGGCGTGGATGCACAGAGGCCAAGCTTTTGGTTCAGCTGCCTGCTCAAGCTGTTGCCATGGCCATAAGCTCTGATAATGCAATTGTAACAGTAGCGTTGATGGACCAAACTCTCCAATCTTTTTCAAAAAAGGTAGTTAAAAAGCTGTTTAATTTTATGACATGAATAAAGCGAGCTACTTTTTGCTGCAAAAGTATCTTTCTGACAAAGATCTTAAGGAGTCTGATATTTTACAGGGAAAATTGCAGTGGACAGTAGCATTGCCATCAGCAGCATGTACAATTTGCCCAATACCTCTCCCACATCAAAGTGTAACACTCATTGCTGTTTCCTTGAGTGGAGGTTTGCTGCAACTCTACAATGGTCGACAATTAGTTGATGTTATTAAGGCACCACAATCAATTTCTGGTTTAGCTTTTGGTCGCTTTGGACAGGAAGAAAATGCATTAATAATGTTCACAAGTGGTTAGTATACTGAGCATTTAAAACTTTAATTATTTTTCCTTTTTTGGTTTGCAGCTTTTAATTCGTCTCTTTTCAGATGGCAGTCTCTTGGTGAAAATTCTGAAGAGAACAGCTCATTTCAATCTCCAGGGAGCGGGGAATACTGCCGCAGTAGGTCCTGGTGCTGCTCAACAGATGAAATTACAAGTTCCTAAAAAAACTCGTCTCTTTTTAGACCAGACAATGCGAGAAAGAGATAACTGTGTCAGTAAGTATGTCACTTTTCCTTCTTCAGGAAATGGGACCTGTGAATTATTTTGTTAATTTACGTTTGGCCGTGATTGTAGTGATGCATAGAACATTCCAAAGGGATCTGTTTCAACTCAGAGTGGATGTAGCCAGAGCCTGTGTACAGGCATTACAGTCGTGCAACAATCCAATTACACTGGAAGGAGCAGAGCCCTTGAAACTGTCAGCACAAGTGCGTCTTACTATTTTTGTCTGATCTTATTTGGTTCATTGATACATTTGCACAACTTGAAAATAACATTTTTCACTTCATATCTTAGGTCTTAGGACTGGGCCCTACATTTAAAATGATAATTACTCTTCAAAATATATCTGCATCTAGTATTATTCAAGATCTTGGAATTCTTTTCCATTTTGATGATAAAATTTACACTATGGAGAAATCATTTTTATATGTGAGTTCTGATTTATAGGATTTTATCTCCTTTTTTTCATCATAAGGCAGTTTGCATACTGTTCTGAAGCTTAAGTGCTCTTTTGTTAGACATTTTCATTTGAAGATATTACGTCTTTCAATCCACAGATTTCAATATTTTTTTCTTTTTGTTGTAGGTTCCTATGCTGGTGCCTGGGGAGGAATACCCCTTTGAGACAATGATTCAAAGCATATCTGAACTATCTTTGTCTGACCAAGTTCGTGTTTTGGTTGTTAAAGAAGGCCAATCTCAACCAGTTTTAGCAGCTATCATAAATATGCCTGTATGTGATCTTTTAGGAATGATATGAGTATCTTTTCACTTGTTCAGCTAAAATTCAAGAGGTATTTTTATCGTGAAATATTTAGTATTATCTCACAAATCTTTTAAAATTCAGAAAGCACAGTGTTTTTTCTTTTCATCATAATTTTTATTACTGTATAGTGCATCACAGCAAATTGTTCTTATCGGGCCATTAAGTGACTAATTAGTTCTTAAGAGCTCCTACATTTACAGTCAACTTTCTGAAAACTGAAACACAGAGTTTATGATCATAAAATGAACAAGTTGAAATTAATGCCAAATCTTCCACACCCTTAACATTTAAGCTGCTCATGGGCTCTTGGTTAGCAGCAAATGGCTCAACAGATTTTCCATCGAGATGAGACCAGTCTGCCCCATATGCAATACTGTCATGATTTTTGTAAGAGGCATAAACAAGAGGTTCGCCAGAGGTCTCAAGTGTATCTTTGCAATTGACAACATTGAACCCTCCATGCATGCAAGCAGCCAAAATTAAATTGTAAGAAAATGGATCCCATTTAACTCGCCACACACCACCCAACATATTAATTTCATTAATTGGATGCTTCATCTTTCGCAAATCCCAAAGCCTCAATAACTCATCGTAACTGTAACAAATATATAAAAAGTACACAATTCAATTGACTGAAATAAAAAACTAGAATCTTGGTATATTTGCAAGTTCCTTATACTTCTGGACTTTTACCTTCCGGATGCCAGTATATGCTCATATTTTGGATTGCTCTGAAGGCTTGTAACTCCTGCATTGTGAGTTCTATTCGCAAAGATTGGTGTATCCATGCCCAGTCTTGAATCCCATCCTTTCAGTATACAGTCATCACCCCCTAAACACAAGAAAGGTAAGATCATGTTGGATCATCAAAAATTTGAATATTTGTCCCCAGCCTGAGTTTTTGACTAAAATTTGCTTACCTGAAAATAACATCAGAGGATTCCAGTAGTTGAAGGCTGCTATCCAGGCTTCATAGGTATGACCCTGCCACCTTTTAATTAAGACTAATTCAATTTCTTCTGAAAGTTGGAATAGGCTTACCCCTCCTTGTGAATCACTGACAGCTATTGAACTCTCGCTGATATCTGACAAGAACTTAGCACAAGACCAATCCAAGGAGAGGGCCAAAACTTCTTTTGAGCTATCTGCTTTGACTTGAGCACCAGTAACTTTATTAAGCTTTTTATCATCTCTTAACTCAAAAATTGATAACTCTCCTAAAGCTGTAACAGCTCCAAGAAGAATTTTCTCAGAAAACTTTTGCTGGCACCATTTCATATCCAAGACAGCTGCGAGATCAAGAACTTGATGTGGCAGGGGCGGCTGTATTTCAGACATGTCAAAGACATAAATTCTACCATGCCGCATTGTGAGGGGCGACGTGTCATTTGCTGGACTGTCCTCATCCTTTTTTTGAATTTGATACGTACCACATACAAAAATGTTTTGGTAAGGAAAATGAGGACACCACTCTGTTGAATCAGCACTCTGGATTGTGTCCCAATCAAACAGCGTCATAAAGTGTTCTGAAGCCATTTCTGGAAAGAATGAACAGTATATCACATATTTAAGGTTTGATAACATTTCTAAGAAAGAAATGCTTCAAAGCAGCTTATTTGAAATTGTAAGGATGAGATGTGCATCCCCTATAGTTTTCATAAATAATTTAACAAAGCGGGTGACTAAAAAAAAAAATTATTCAAAAAAAAATATAGAAGGGTAACAGAACAGTCTAACTTAAAATCGGGAACATAATTGTGAAAATGTTAAATAAAACCAAAGCAAATTGCACAGCACGTACATTTTTTTATTATCAAACTTCATTACCAAGAGCAGACCAAGCTTACAAATTATGATTGAATAACACTGTCCTAAAAAAACTATTACCTATTCTGCATAAACCCTAACAGACTCATAAATATTGTTTCATCAGAAGACAAAAACAAAAAGTATAACAAAAATATCTTAGCTTTGATAGTGACTCACATAACCAACAGTGACATAATCACATCTATCAAAAACTACTAATAACATTGGATTGTAAAGGGAGTTGCAAAACGTCACAACAACTGCCATTTATCAAAATACAAGTACAAATAATATTTGGGTCAGACTTCAGTTCTATGAAAAGCTCACAATTGAAATACATCAATTCATCCCTCTTACAACATCAGATGGGAAATATATGAAACATATGAAAGAGGGTAAAACCACAGAACCTATCTCCTTTTCAGCTATGGGTAAGTAAAGAGATGACTCTTCTTTGTCAGGATAACCAATCATGTAGTAAGTGATTACAAAGCAAAAAAGCTATCAATAAGAATGGGTGAAAAGTGAGGAATGGAACCAGACGTTCACCACAACACTGTAAGTTCTTTGACAATAGACTGCTGTGAGCTCAGGATCGTAATAGAAAATTCAAAGGAATTGACAAATGAATTAAATTTGCTGAGTGATATAAAGACAATACTACCAACAACAGCCCCATCATACCATGAAAAGGTGGATGGGAATCCTTGTACTACATCATCCAAAATAGCATTGGGCTTAAAACAAAAGATTGATAGTGAACAAACAAGTTGAAACATCTGTTCTAGTTTCCTAAATTTTTCATCTTTATATGCAGTTCAAAAATATAGATACACAATACAGTTCAAGTCATCCTATAAACATAGGCCTGCACACTCACATAGAGCACAATATCACATTTGCAGATGGTTATAAAATATTTGCACATTCTAAATACCTGAGATAAAGTAATCACAACATTGGCAGATGTATTCTGATAAAATATGAAATACCACAACCACACATTTAGGGAAAAAGGAAAAACTGATGTGGACTCACACTATGGAATTCAATATTCTAAAGATTCAATCGAGTTTGTACAGTATTTGAATTTCCCCAGCTTGTTCCTTAAATTAAGAATAAACAGCATCTTAACTTATACCAGAAATAAATAAAACCTAGAGGTATTTAGAATATCTCTAAGATTCTATTATCCTTGATCTGAGATATATATTAAATTCTGTTACAAGCTTTTTGTTGTTTTAATAAAAATGGACAATTTGATAATGATTCAAACTTATTGCCTAGCACTTCTTTCAGTCTCCATTAAGCACTCTCTCACAAGAATTCGAGCCTGCACAATGCCTCGTTTCAGCTTCTCTGCAGAGCTCCTACTGCCAGCATACGTTGGGCGGATATCTTTCCCCATCTCTTCTATGACAGCGAGAAGCTGAGCATACTTCGACTGACCCGGGGGAAATTGTTGGAAACCATTCCCATTGGCCACTCTTTGAACGCTTGGTGAAGTTGCTGTCAGGGTGATGTCAGTAAGATGTGCGGGTAGTCCCAAAGCAGCGGCGCTGATAGGGGACTCAATGGCCTGCACTTCGTCATCCATATTGTTCTTGGTAGATTTCCTTCTGAAAACAAGGAAGAAAACACAAGATGACAATGATTTCAAGAAATGAATGTAAGACAACGTATAGAGGAAAGAAGTTGCTTTATGGGGCCATATTAGTTTTAAGAAATCAACTTTCATGAACCCTTAGAGCATCTATGACTACATACAAGCAAGCTAGATGATAGCTAAATGAAAAACTGTCAAAATCTGCAAGCTTTTTTAAAAAGCATGGTTCATATTGTTTAAGCATAGCTTGAAAAGAAGAGGAGGAGGTGCTAGAAACTTGAATATGGTAAAAAATGTCCTAAAGTAAAGCATGTCTAACTAAAGCTGAAAGAGAAATTTGACTTAGGAATGCATAGCAACCAAAAGGGATGATTTAAAACATGTCATTTGTTAGAGAGAAAAAAAGAGAAGAAAGCTTCAACGGTACAACTGACACTGAGAGATAAATCCAAATTTCAAAGGGCAAACTAAAGGCGAAGAGGACAAATGACAACATGATGACTGCATAAAATAAAATGCCAAGCTACAATAAAAAGCTAAATGCAAAATATATGATTGATTCACGTGTACACACCAATAGTCCAAAATGAAGCAAGTCAAACACTCTCACAAAGCTGAGAGATCTTCCACATTGGATGAGTATCGCCAAACAGTGGATGAGCAAACAAAATCATCAGTCTGCAATGTCAACTTCAAAATTTTCTTCTTTGACTGGCTTGCTTTTGGCACCAAATTTCTGTTTGATGACGTGAGGTACAGCATTACCATTTAGTTCTTCATCCTGTATAGCCTTGCGTTTAGGGGCTTTCTTAGTAGCAGGAGACGAATTCTGGTTGTCTGAGGTAGCGAAGCCCGCAGGTTGTAGAGTACTTTCAATGCCTGCACTAGCTTCCAGCTGATGCAATCTTTTGAGCAATGAGCGTACCTCTTCTTTGAGAATCACTGTGTCTTCATGAACCTGGGCAACTTCGTCACATAAATATGCGTTCTCAAGAACAAGGTCTTTAATAACTCTTTTCAGGGCATTCAGTTTTCGACGGTAGTCACAGGTAGGTTGGGCTGATGGTTTGCTGTGACTCTGAAGTTTTCTTTTTCCATTGAATGCACTCATAATTAAGAACAAGGATTTAAGGAGGACATGGCGTGAAATCAAATAGGCAGCTGCACATCCCGAACCCTCACAACATTACTTGAGACTACGGTACCTTAGCCGTCCAGATGAAAAGTTATTTCCACAAACACCTATTATCCTTGCGGAAGAGTACAGCAGCGGCTCAAATTACCTCACTTCTCGCTGGACAAGCTAAGCGTCAACGGTAGATTTACGCAAATGTCAATGCGGGAACAAACAATTTGTCAGATAGGTGGTTAGGGCTTAGTTTTTTCTGCTTTTTTTTTTCACAGCCTTTTCAAAAAATAGCTCAGCCGAGTTGTCAATTGGCACCATGAGCGAACCCACTCAACACCACACTAAAAATTTGTTAAGCGAACCTGAAAAACAAAGTGCTTTTTCCCAGAGAGTTGTTTTTATAGTTTATTTTGAGAATCAATCAGAGTATTTGGTTTGTAAGTCAAGCTTTGCATGTTATTGTTACGCGTTCGTTCTGTCACTCTTTGCGTGAGTCACGTTGGCACACTTTTCACTCAAATCATTTGGCGGTTGCGTGTGTTAGTGCATGTTATTGTTCTCAGTTTCCATCTGCCCGGGTCCCGGGTTCTTGTTATTTTCTATTTCAGTACAACTTCTGATCTTAACAAATTAATAACTGAGATGGTGCGCCCCAGAGCTAAGAATGGTTCCACCTCGGCACGCCAGAAAGCCAATCCACCCGACGCTGAGCAATCTCAGGAGTCTTGGAAGTTATGGTTAATGGACTTTCAAAACGAATGTAATTTAAAGGATTTTATGAGCACTTTGATATGAAACTCTTTTAAGTATTCGAGAAGTTTAATGTCTTGCATTTTGTTTCAGTGGACGGCCGGCTTCACAAACTTAAATTGAAAGTTCAGGAAGAACTGGAAACCCTTGACCGCACTCTTTTGGTATTGTTGACTCAAATTCCATCAGAAGAAGCCAATCTTCCGCCAACTCATTTTTCTAAAGTAAGTCGTGATATTGGTACCTCTTTTAAGTTACGAAGGAAGTATGGTAAATTTGTAACTCTTTTATTTCTTATATATCTCAGGAGAGTGCTAGTGACTCGCTGGAGTCTTTAGATACCACCCTTCCAGTTACTGTCAAGAAAGTTGGCAAGGGATTTGTCACCAGCACAGCCTTCAAAGCAATGCCACCTCCATCAACGAAACCAACAAGACAATCCAGAGCTCAGTCCAAGCGCAATAGGACCTCTTCGCTCACAGATGTTTCGCAAGTCCATCCTGGTTAGTTTATCAGCCATTGTTTTCTTTTCTTAATTTTAAGATCTTCGAGCTCATGGTTGCTCATACCACAGTTGCCTTATCCTTGTTTTCTTTTCTTTTCAGATCTCTCATCAACTCGACGTATGACTCGTAGTTCTTCTCAACCACGCAATGCAACAGCAGTAATAATGGATTACCAAGTAAATTACACATTGAATGACAGCATTATTCTTTACTTTGCATTTTCCTCATTAAGATTGATTATATGTTGTATTTGTCTTGCAGACTCCCATGAACAGACCAGACAGGACTATGGTGTCTGTGACACCAAAAGTGGACCCTTACTGCCCAATGCCTTTGAAAAGATACGCACGTCAAGGGGAAATGGCCATCTCTCTTACAGGAAGTCCACTGATGATGACTACAAGCATCACAGAACCAAACATCAGTCTTCCCCTTAACAATGGCCAGGTATGATGAATGTCACATTTATCTAGAGCTCAAACAGTTTGACTCAGCATCCAATTACTATCTGATTCACCCTTTACAGGAGGTTTATTCAATAATGCCAACTATGGGCCCATGTCCAGTGATCCCATCTATTGACAATCAGACAAGAGAGAAACTCCGGATTCTTCGTGAGAACTTGACCAAAATTTTGGGAGACTGATAAGCAGTTTTAATCATATATAAATAAGCTAAATTTGTAAATAAGTAAGTGTGAAAATTAAGCATTCGCTCTTTCAAATTTGTAATTTAAAATATTGGTAAGGTGACAGGTGTTATAAGAGATAAAATGCTGATATGCTTTTGACATTATTAATATGTTACTGTATATTAAGTTACTGTTAGGCACTGTAACAAATAATGTCCAGTGATTGGGTGCATTTCTTCACTTTGTGATTAATAATTGTTAGATATTGATTCACTTTTTTGTTTTTCTTTTCTCACCTTTCAGTATCAGACATTTCACTCTTCTTCATTTAACTTTAATTGACGTTCAATCTCCTTAATGTAGGTCTCGGGAACTTTGTTCATCCTGCAGTAATTTTAACACTCATTATTTCTTTTGAAATTTTGTCAAACGAATATTTAATTTGGCAAAGAGACTGTGCTCTTTGTGAACTTGCCTGAGTTCTTCAAGTTTTCGCATCATTGTGTGTTTTAGGTCTCTTTTCCTTATTTCTTCCTCAGCTCGCAATGCTTCTCCCTCCTGGAACTTCAATTTCCGCATTCGAATCCTCTCCCTTTCTTTTTCATTTATCTGCTCCAGTATTGCTGAGCGATATGCTTCCAAACCCTGAAATAAATTTTTGTTTTTATTTTGAAGCTTCACTGCAGTGATTCAGGTTTGCTGTAAACCTTGAGATTAATAGTAGTCCTCAGTATAAAATGTGCTTACTGATTGGCGTTTTATTTGATCAAGTCGTTCTTTTTCTGCCTCTAGCTGTTGTGATTGAATAATACGTTCAAATTGCTGCTTCTCACGAGCTATTTCAAGAGCTTGCATACTTCGCCGATAAGCTATCTGCTCCTCTCTTGCTTGTTTGAGCCGCTCCTCCTCTTTAGCCTTCTTTAAAGCTTCCTCTTTCTCTTTTTTTCTCCATTCACGTTCCACCTGTGGAATGAAACTATAGTATTATATCTGCTAATATGGTTGCATAGTTGGTGTATCAAATAATATTGAATCAACACCTCGTCCTGTGTTCTAAGAGCCTTGAGCTCATCCTGATGTGCCTTGAGGTCAGCCACACGTTCTTGGGCAGCACGCAGTCGAGCAATTTCCAATTCTTTTGCCAAACGACTTTTCTTTTGCTCCTCCTCTAGCGCAGCTTCTCGTGCTGCCTTATCAGCCATGAACTTTTGTACCTGAAATATTTACATCAAATTAATGAAATGAGATTTTTGTTGATGCCTCAGATTTTGACTCGCTCTTTAATTAAGAGAATACACCAATGTGCCGTACTTTTAGTTCTGCTTGCCGTTTTTCTTCACGCTCCAAATCCTGGAAGTATTTTAGTTGATCATTAACTTCAGCCAAGTATTGGCGTGTTCTTGCTTGTTCCTGCTGTTTGTTGTGGAAAGATTGAAGTTCCTCCAACTGAACTTGCATGGCAGCTTCATTCATTAGACGGCATTCCTAGAAACAAACTTTTTCTTGGTGCTTGAAAGGAAAAGGCATTTCAGGTACAGTAGAAATGACACCAACCAACCTCTTCTTTGCGCTCGGCTTCGTGAATGCGCTCAGTCTCATTCTCCTGTATTTGGTGCAGTAACGCTTGTAAGTAACGTTGGTTTTTCAATGCCTCCTCCTCTTTGTGTTTCTCTTCCTCTTTGAGACCCAGTATTCGTTGCTGCTCCATCATTTTGTCAAGACGTTGCTCTTCCTTTGCCAACTCTTTGCTGGAAAAAAAAGAGGTATAAAATAATCAAATGTCTCTTAAACAAAGCTTCGTATAAAACCCTCTCCTGATTTCTCACTGAATTAGCTCCTTCTCAGCAATTTGTGCAGATCGAATTGCATGGCACTTGGTACTTATGATGAGCCTGTTTGCACTCTTCACTTCATCCTGGGATTCTTGTTGGAGCTCACGAGCTCGTGCCAATAAATGTGCTGCTTTCCTCTCAGCATCTGCTTCAAGCTGTTTGAATTTTAAATGTATGCATGAATCGGAATTGATGAGAATTGTTCATTCTCTGATCATACTAGGATGTGTGTACTTACCTCTGCTAGGCGAACACTTTTTGTTCGGTACTTTTCAAAGGAGTGAAGTCTTGATTTTCTCTCTGCGCTTTCCTTCTCCAATTTTTTTCTAGTTGCCTCAGCTGTTTCCTGCTGTTGTAACTTCTCTGCTGGAGTCAGTACCTGTAGCCATATCAGAACTTTATCAGAAGGGTATCAGGTATGCTTTCTTTGCCAATCTAATCCCATTCATTGACTTACCTTAGCCTGCTTCGCCAGTCGACAAAACTCAACTTTGTCAAAATAGATAGGGTGAACATTCGGCTCTGGTCCCGGCACAATTAGCTTCCTCACCATATCAGGGCCTTGAAGGGTTAGAACTTCTTTGCCAAAAGTGGCAGGTTTCTGTAGTCTCTTAGGTAGCATGAGGGCAGTCTCTGATGGAGTGCATTTATTTATTTCTAAAATAAGAAAAAGCAATATCAGAATATCAGTATCTTTTCTTTATGAGAAAGCAACAAATTCTGACCTAGGATATGGATATTCTGGAAATTGAGCATTACCATGATTGAATTTAGAGCCTGGATTCCCTGACTTCATGGTCACTGCAGACGAATTGTGAGCACTTTTGGAATGTTTTGGTGATCCCAAACCACTGTGTCGGCTAGGAGCCATCTGTTATTTGAAATTTATGTAAATGTTGCTTTCTGAGTGTTTGCACACTAGTTGAAGTAGCGAAATAGATGAGCCTAAGTAAAAAATTCCACAACAGGGGCATTAAAAGGTAATCTAATTCGAAAATCTACTTAGACACCCAGTGACCGACGAGACACCTACACCATATGGTAGTTGCCTTCGTTGCTATGGTAACATGATGAAAATCAAATTCACGAACACCTTCCTGCCTTTGTAGGTCTACTAATGCTTCGCAGTATTTTAAAAAAAAAAAGAACACGAAACACACTTTTTCTTGATTATGTCCTGTTTATGGTATGTCTGATTTCGTTTTACCATTGGGGTGCAAATCAGCAATAATGTTCTTGGGTGTTAGTTTCGAACGATCGCCGCGGCAGTTGAAAAGAACCCGCCTCCTGCTGATAATACGTCGACCGAAGTGCAATATGAATTTGAATGGATCGACTTGTGGTAGGAAAGGTGAAGGTGCAGGCGGAGCAGGCACAATAGTGCAGAAGACAGATGTGTTCATGAACAGTGTTGAGTTAATGACTGTATTTCTAATTTTTGCGTTTATGAGAACAGACGAATTTTCACTGAAATCAGGAAAGGGATTCAAGAGTGTGACTGTCCAAGGTCCACACGAATGTCGGTTACGGTTGTAAAGGTTATACAGGGTTTGTTTACATAGGTTTTGCACGCAAAATAATCGCTGCTTCTTGCTCTTTTCAAGTATAATTCTTTCAGATTTTCTTTTCTTATGCTGGCTGATTTTTGACATTCAGGGTCTGTGCTCGATCGTTGAAACTTCGTGTCGTATCCTTACAGGCTATAGGTAGACAAGAACTATAGTTATTGAGGTAGGTCCGCAGTTAGCATATTTTGAAAACTCCCTTTTTCTCATAAATGTGTTGTCACGAAAAAAAAACAACTCATTTCTTGCTGCAATTTTCTGATTTTTTATTGTTTACAGATGTCTGATCTCCAAGATTTCTGTTTGCGCTGGTCAAGCTACACTCAGCAGTTAAGTGAGGCTCTGAGAAATCTTCTTGACCGAGAACTTCTTGTTGATGTAACCCTTGCATGTGATGGCAAGTCGATACGGGCTCACCGAGCTGTCCTTTCTGCCTGTTCTTCTTATTTTCAGGTTTGTTTCTCAATATTAATTTATGGAGCAATTTATAGATATTTATGAATGTGACATTCATTTAATTTTGTTTCAGGATCTTTTTCAAGAAAGCTCTCACCCCCACCCTATTGTGATTTTAAAAGATGTACGTTACCAAGAACTGGAAGCTTTAGTCAAATTCATGTATCATGGAGAAGTGACAGTAAACCATGATATTTTGCCAGGCTTTTTACATACTGCTGAAACCCTTCATGTGAGAGGATTAACTGACAGTACCGTCTTTGGAAATTCCTCTTCAACAGATTCTATAAAGGTTGGGCATATGAGTGTCTAATTATTTATGAACCTATGAACCATAGCATCTATTTAACAGTGTGAAAATTTTACTTTCGTGTTCAGGAAGTCGTTAGCAATCAAGGAATTGAGGAGGGTGGTCCTGTAACAGATCATGGAGAAAGCTCAGTATCTCCACAGAGACTTTCTACTGTCCCATTGAAACGCATTAAGTTAGAACAACCAATCACTGCTCAATACTCTCATCTTTCTCAGCATGATGTTAGTCTGTGCCTTCTCACCTGATATGTAGATGATTTTATTTTTGATTGAAGTCCTCTATTAGTATGGTGATTTTATACATTGTAGGATACGGATGGGAGCAGCATGAATGGGAGTGGTACTGATGATAGAGACATTTCAGAACAGGATTCGCATTCCACGATTAGACCAGAGGAGCAGACCCATATCAACCAAGAGCAGTTCAATGTGCAACGTAATGTAAATATACCCGCTTGCATTAAATGAGTAAGCCTTATGTGTACTTGTATTTTTACTTTTAACTTATTATGTTTTTAGGTTCCTTCTTTGGATGGATTAAGTCAGCTTGTTATGCCTATTCTACAAGATGAAAATTCTCGCAATAGTCAGTATGCTGGTAAGTTCCAGTATTTGTTATATAATATTGTTGGTTTTTAATCAATTTTAAAATCAAAAGTGATCTCACCTATAATATTCTCTCAGGCATTTACCAAAGTGTTCAAAACCAGCATCATCAAGTTCCACAGTTGCAGCATCAAGTACAACATGCTGGAACTGGCAGCACTGGATCTAGTCGCCCATTTCGACAGCGAGTTCTTTATAACCAAGAACAGTTATTGCAACTTGAAGGATGGTATCGTCAAGATAGATATCCCAGTGGAGCTCTTATGAGGGAATATGCAGACACCTTAGCAGCTATGGTACCAAACACTCCAGGTACGTGCATCCAAAACAAAACAAAACAAATTTAGTTCATAAAAAATCTTTTTGCCGTCTCAAGTTTTTTTCTAAAAGAATCCTGTGTGTTGACACTATTCCTAAGACATTTATTTTCTCATTAATATTTATATAATATAATAAGTAATGTTTAACCTTTCAGGTAGCATAGGCGCACAACCAATGAGGCAAAATGTTGACTATTGGTTTCAAAACCGCCGTCGCAAAGACTTTCATCCCGAAGTCATGCAGCAGAGGGAGAAGAAGAAGTTGGCGAAAACACTATGGGGAAACTATAATGGCAATCAACCATCATCTGCTAACTCTGAAAATAACGGTTCACACAGCAACAGGTGATTTCATTAGGTTTATCCCACTTATACTTAGTGGTTTTCCCCATTTCTAAGTATCTCTCAGTTAATGTGATTTACTGCAAGCAATAACATCCTTAAAAAATTTACTGCAGTCACTTCTTATGCACTTCTTAGCATTATTTTAATGTCTTCATTCTACCAAAAAAAAAAAAG
>CABIKL010001472.1:0-15280 GCA_902196195.1 Aptinothrips rufus
TCTGAGTCTTAAAACTCATGCATTCTGTTTCAATTTTTCCAATTTTTCCGACCCCCATGATTTATTTCCGAAAAAAAGCGGATTTTTTTTCCAATTTTTCCGGAAAAATTTCCGACCGGTAGTTCTCTATGATTGCTAGATAAATAGTGTTAGCCGGTTGAACTTTGTTCATATTACGAACAAATGTGTACATGACACGAACAAATTTAATCGTACCAAGTAAATAAGAGTGTGATATTATTTAGAAAGCTATTAGCTCGATATTCTGCCATGGGAGACCATAGTCATAAGTTTTGGCTACGAAAATGCAATAATAGAGAAGGGATGTCAAGTTGGTGTTGGGAGTTGGTTCAGCGAGGAGGTCACTAATTTCTGTGTATCCTGGCGGTGTGCTGCAGGACTTCATAAGACCAGGCGGGATCAGGGGCTGGCTTGCCACGGCACTGCGTGGACTATCATGAGGCAGGCTGACCATGGGGCGAGCCATGGGGTCCGATGGACCCGTCCATCCGGCCTCAGCTCTTTACGGCTTACTACTTTTATATGATGGTTGTAAAGGACGGACGGCGCAGGGTGACGCGGCGTGGGGCGGAGCGGGGCGGAGCGGGGCGGGGCGGGGCGGGGCGGGGCGGAGCGGAGCGGGGCGGGGCGAAGCTGGACGAGACGGAGTGGTGAACAGCGGGTGGTTAGGTTCTGGAAGATCGACTTTGCACCCTGTTACGTTGTTCCTTACAAGATAATTATATGCTCCTCTCCACAATATGCTCGTCTCCACATTTTTATTTTGGTTCATTTAAGCTGTCGTGCGCTATGAAATACTTTGTCTCCGTGACTTGCAAATTAAACAATCCACCAAGCTGTGACCCATGAATGTGGAGGCGCTGGGCCCAACTGAAACCACGCGTAGGGGAGTAAGAGGTCTGTCTGATGAATATCCTTCCTCCGCGATCAACAAGTTGTCATCAGAAGCCCTGCCTTCTGGAGAAAACTGGAAGTTGCTTACGCCGACGAGTCGGCAAGCACTTGCGTTGAAAGGAGGAGGTCTCGATGTAGGGCGTGCCTTGCCTTATCTTTGAGATTTTCGCGCATGGGAGAGGGGGGTGACGTCAGAATGTGTGGGAATGAGTAAATATAGGCCAAGCGTGGAAACTTGAGAATAAATATCAGTATCAACGTCATAATACGCGCCGGGAAAATTAGTAAAGGAAATAGGGCTGAGGGCGAGGCTGGGTCAGATTAGAACTTCTGCAGCACGGGCATGCCTGCATGAGGCAGGCTGACCATGGAGCGAGCCATGGGGTCCAGACCGCGACCCTAATTAACGAATTTAATATCTCTTCTGAATCTGTAAACGTGAGTTTTAAATTCATTACACGAATTCGAGTGACAGTGAAAATTGTAGATGCAGTCTCTGTGTTTCTTTTGACTTCTTAGACTTCACATCTGACGATCTATGTTTTGATCTGACCTCTTTAGCGTACACTCAGATACTTGGTAACGAGTGGAGATCATATCCCACATGTTGACCATAGTCTTCCTCTGCATCGATTTCTTTTCCCGACCGTTTTTCAATGACGTCACTCGTCAAGTCAGCGAGGTATGAGAACAGCCCCGGGATGTTTTCAGATTTGTAGGTAGATGAGGGTAGCGAGGATCATGAAATTTATGCATGCTATCGCCCGGGGCCAGCGAGCAGAACGCTGCGAGAGAAGACGATGTCAGCCGAGCTTATAGCATGGCATGCAGTATAAGTTGTGAAGTGTAAATAACATCGCTGGGGAGACCCGAGCCGAGCCGGCGTGCATTACCCTCTCCGTCCCTCGCCACGCCCAGCCCGCCATATCCCTTCTACCCCCACACCTGCCTGCTCCTTCAAACTAGAGGATCAACTCACACGTCAGTCAGGAAATTTTATTGCTTGGGCATGTCAAATAAACGCTCCAACTTCCGTAAATCAATGAAGGAATTGAATACTACGTGTTGTTGTTGTTGGGTGTAATATACTACTTTAGTAGTTAAATGCTTATCATGGCATGGGGTTTCGTCGATATGGATTGCGGAATCGTTGCGTTCTCTGATTGAGTCGTGATTAATTCGCAGCTAGTTAATCAGGCACGTAATGACACACGCAACGGGCAGTTGGAATGCAAGCGAAGCCGGGGATGACCACGATAATGATGCATATTTATAAGTCGCCCCTGTGTTGTTTCTGTACTTATTTTGATAGGGAAGCGGAGTTCGCATTCCTCCATATTCAGCTTTCCCAAGCCAATGGAATGTCTCCCCTCTCAGCCTGCAGTGTGATTCTCCACGTCCTGACCTGGGAGAATGCCACTTTTTCTTCGTCTCTGACTCACTGACTCTTATCTCCGGTAGCACGTGCATCACCCACGAAGGAACATTGGAAATCCCACCAATTTTTCTGTCCCACGAAGCTAAGTCGATTTATTCTGTTGGAGTTTGTAACTTATGCACAGAGTCACCGGTTCGATTTTTAACAGACAAGTAGGGTATTCCAGCCGATATCCCGTCCTGGCTGTGAACTGGAATACACTAGGTCCATTCTTTTGTAAACAAATCTTCCGGCTATTCGCTGTTGACATATGTCGTTCTATTCCCTCCTTTGGTATGTTCCTACAAAAGCTTGCCTAATACGAATGTAGATCCGGTTGCAAAGGAAACGATTGTTTGATCAACTAGTTAACTTAAAAATTGTTGTGACGGATACAAAATACTGGATGTGGAAAGGCCGGAAAAAGACTTCATTGTATGTAGGTTTATGTGGAGGTATATGGCGCCTGAGAAGGTCAGTAAAATATTAGAGCCTTTATGTAGAATTCCACTGTACTGAGGCCGGGGCGCGCGATCGATTGTGCGTCCGTTCTCATCGGCCGGCCCTGCAAGTGCGGCGACTCTCATGTTGTCAAACGCAGCAGTTCACGCGCTGCCGGCCTGGTCAGCGCTGTCAGTATCACGGCCCCCTCGAGCGTCCTGCATTCGGAGTCCCATGGAGTGTGTGTATGTGGGGAGGGGGTGGGGGGAGCAGGGGCTGCCATTGCTCGACCCATCACCTTCTCTTTCTCCTCCCTTACGACCGGGCTCTCTGAAACGACCTCTTAAAAGGTGGCGCACCTCTATCCGAAGGAATAGAGAGCCAGCTGGCATTTTAGACTGTTACATGTCACATGTGAGCATGCAAAGTGGATTCAAATATGGCAGCGGAGCAGGACTATATTTGTTGATGGTGATAGTACACGCACTAGACCATCAGTCCTATGTTGTTGAAAATTAGCTTTATATTTCGGCGCCTTATGTGATCGGAAATGAAGACATGTACTCTACTCAGGGCTGCGTGGGAACGCACTGCAGGTCTGCGCTGGACAGACACGCTCCACGCCTTTGTTTGCTTGGTTTGGGGCGGGAGGGGGGGGGGGGCTCAGAAATACCCCAGCAATGTCAGCTCGGCTCTGCTGGTCGGCTGATCTCGCCATCGTCCTTCAACGTCATATCTGTACCGCACCCGATTCTACTGGCGTCTACCGCCAATTTGCACCGCTTTCGAAGAGATGAAATCAGAAGTGTTGCAGTGCCATCCCCAGACTACTTAGTAGCAACGATCGTTTCTATCTGTGCTGAACGCCAATTAAGTTAAAGATGCAACGTCTATGTCGTCTAAGATTGATTGTGTGACCTGCCTGAAGACGCCAGAATTTTTCTTATTTTGGCATGCTATCTCAATTCGATTTTGAAAGTAAAGTCTTCCTGCTACCAGCGAGGAGCAAAACTCGTGCAAGGCACTCACCACTTCGCCGTGGATGAACTGATTTAGTGGAGGAAAGTTTGGAGCCACCAGCCAGTAGCTGCTTGGCCGCACGACTCGTATATCACTTGCGTGCGTCGCGGCTCAAGACGCTCTCGCTGTTGATTGGTAAAAAAAAAAGGACAATAAAAACTTAGCATTGCGAGAAACAATGGCGTTAGGTTTTCAGGTTTGCAGTCAACTCAAACCATAACACTTACGCCATTCGTAATAATGCAGTTTCGTATGTAAGAATACGAGTGTAAGTGCACGGGTGACCGGTCAGGTTCGGTTTAGAGGCGAATGGGCCGGGATGAATTTGAAGAAGTTTACTGAATGCGGCAGAGCCTAGGCTTGCACAGCGCCTTCATCAATCACAGGCTCTTCTCACCACATGACAAAATTCCTCCGGCTGCTGCGACTACTGTGTGCTGCCCCTGCCGCTCCCCTTCTCGCTTCCTCTCTCCACCCTCTCTCCTCCCTCCATTGCAGGCCACCCACGCACTGTCAGCCCTTGGAGCCGTGAAAAATGTATTTTCGAGTACAATGTTAGGACAACTCGTTGTAAAACTTTGATTCCTTTAAGATATGTATTCATATCTGAGAAATATGCTTCAGTTTCGACAAATTCGTGTTTTAAATAAAGTGCATTTTTCTTACTTTTCGTCCAAAAATTCAAGTAAAATTCTACTTAATTTTGGATTTTAATTTTGTCTCAGTTATATCACTTTTGCAGAAAATCTCGTCTCTATTTTTTGTCATATCGTGGTAAAATTTCACGAGTTTCAAAATCTTAATCTAAATGCAGAAAACCAATTTTATCCCTTTTTTGTGTGTGAGCTGTCTATAAAGATTACTGTTTATCACTGTCAGCGCTTTTGACGATGGTAGTACAGCGTGCTCGAAAGTTTGCCGTAATTTTACGACGGATTGCTTTCAGCGAGAGGAGCGAAAGTGAAGAACGGATAAGAGATGCCAGCTACAGCTCAGCGAAAGGACAGGCTACTATCTCCTTCTTTTTCTTTTTTCTTTTCTTCTCTTTTCCTTTCTTTGGCCGCTCATATTCTGCGGGTCCTGGCCGGGCTGTGTTCCCTGCTCGGGCGTAGCGCCCTCACATAATGTAACACTAGCAAGTTTGGCGGGCTGCCACTGCTCGCCACAGGGAAGGAGTAAAAGTAGGGACGAAGAGGTTTGGATGGGATCTGGAGCCAGGTCTGGAGAGGGTAGGTGGCTGAGCTTGGACAGTGTGCCGTCCAACTCTAGTACCTGCAGCTAACTCTGATCCCACAGAGATTATGCCATGCCAAACATGTCCAACACTAATACTTCTCTGCGAGGTCCCCTCGGCGGCAGATGGTGGGACGTATCATCGCCAAAAGAACCGGACCTCTAGCTCACTGTATTTTGAAGCGTGGTTACTATCGTAAAAAATTGTTGGTACATTATCGGAATTTCAAAAACGGCACTGTTAGTTGCTTACAAAGAAACTTCTTTGTATTACAAAGAAGTTTCTTCGTATTACAGAGACGCTTCTTCGTATTACGAAGAATTTTCTTTGTATTACGAAGGTCGTGTGTGCTTTGTATGTTACAGAGACAAGTTCTTTGTAAGCAACTGACAGTGAGTGTTAATGCTTGAGATACTGCCAGTAATCGAACTTAGTGGATAGCTATTTCGACATTGTTTTGACATTGGTGCTACCTTACAGTGTCAGATAAGATAATAGATAATGAAAAATGTATCTAGATACAGTATCTACATACTTTTATCTGCATGCTGCCAAACACTGGTACCTTTCATGTTTGCCTTTGTGGTTTTGTGTGGTTTCAAGACTGCTTTTTCTTTTATACTTGCGTTTTATGTGTAGAGTTCCTTTTTCGATGCGTATCTTCCGCCAGTAGTGAATCAGGACCGATATGTTAGCCTGATCCATGTCTCCTAAAGGTGCGGATCTTGACTGATCCCCTACGGAGAACCTTCAGAGAAACAAATCGAGGCGAGTCGAAGAACAAATTTGTTCGATTGATCGAATAAGTGCATTCGGTTCGCCTATCTATCCCGGTCTGATCGCAGCCTCCAGTCCACCTCGGCAACACTCTGCCGGTGGGGCGGTGCGAACCCTACATATCTCAATCTCTTCCGACGTCAGTCTTGAGTCTGAGCGCCCCCACCCTTTTTCTTACGGTCTCACCCCCTGCGTCACTAATGCCTATCCCTTTTGCTCCCTGTCTCCGTATCAAAGTGTCCCAGTCCTTCGTTTTATCTCCCGCAGACTTTTTTTTTTTGAGCCACACCCGAGCCACAACATGAAGTTGCGAATGGATCAAACTGATCTTTCCGAGTACTTTGTCCAGTTAATTTCTAAGATGATTTTTCGTTCCTTCGTCACAATATCGATTGACATCGACTACGGTGGCTCTTCAGTTACCCCTTTTATTACTTTAACCCATCTGGCCTCCTTTCGTGCAATTTGTTTTTGAAGTCGCATCTGATATGAATACTCCCGCACACACTTTTTATGGCTACGGTTTGTCTCTTTGTTGGAAGCTTGAAAGCGTCATAAATTATACGGTCTCAGAGCGTGTATGGCAGTGGCCTCAATACGGATATGGATATTCAAAATAAGTAATCGTTGACAGTTTATGGACCTTTTATCTCGCTCGATCTTCTGAGAAGCAGACGGGCCTGTTCGCCGGTTTTCTCTGAAAGTCCTGACCTATCTCACAGTTAGGCATCTGAAAATTTTCTTTTAAACCTGACTGAAAAAAAGCTAAATGTCATAGCTATAATTTAAAATTGTGAGCAGTTGTCCTAAGCTTGCTTGCTTCCTTGCGAGGCAACAAAGAAAAGCTTGCATAGAATACCACTAAAGTCTATCGGCCAGCTTGCACGATATCTACGCCACGCCCCGCCACGCTCCGCCACGCCCCGAACACCGAACCGCGGCCAGCATCCGCAGTCCGCATTCTCCGCACCTCACCCTGCCACCTCGGAAGAGGCCGTCAGGCTATACTGTTTGTTTATTCACTTCATTGCAGCTTTCCGCAGAAATGCGGGTACTTTCTTTCCCTTACTACGCCGCTGTGGAACGCCCGGCATTTTAATTTACTCGATTTCCACGTAAATCGGAAAGTTGGGAGGAGGGATAGAAACCCCATTTCAGCGTGAGCGGGTTGGCTTATGGTGAATACGAAGTCGGTCCGGTGTTGTACCTTGTTTTCCTCACTTCAACCCTTTAAATCTCTCGCCACGCCACGACACGCCGCGCCGCGCCACGCCTGGCCTGGGACTCTTTGGAAGAGGAAACTCTCCCTTTCAGCTGGGGAACCGCGTTCTTTCCGAACCATTGCTTCCAGAGCATGGCTTCCCCAGTTGGGCAGCCCGCCCCGCCCCGCCCCGCCCGCCCCACCCTCACCTCGCCTTGCTCCGACACGCTCCGCGCTCCGGCCGCGGCGCTGCAGGCCGGGCTCGGCGTCTCAAAGCACTGGACCGCGAGTTGCACTGTAACTTCCGCACCCAACAATTCCTTTTTATAGGTCAGTGGAATTCTGTGCTGTCGTCTCTCTCCCTCTCCCCAGTGTTTGCCTTGGCCTACTACTAGCTGCGATTCGAAGCTATCTTCTCGATTGTCATGTCAACCTGCTCTTCAACTTGATGAGTTATAACCGCACTATGTTTTTCGTATTTTGCTAAGGGCGCTGACATGTATGTCATTCAGTTCCCGTATAAAATCGTTGGCATGGTAGGCCGCTGGTGCACCCCGGATAGCTTAATAACGTATGGGAAGTTTTCGCCAGCCGCGCAAAAACTGCGGCCGTAGCTTTCGTGAGCAGAACAAAACTCGAAACAACTTAGTCTTCACTAAACTTGGAGAGTGCAGGTGCTAAGACGGCTGGAGGCAGGGCAGGGCGCCGTGGGCCGTGGAGGACGAGGCCAAGGCGGCAGAAGGTGATAACCAGCGAGACTTAGCCTAGTGGATGAGAGAAAAACAATCCCGCCAGCACAGCAGTGATACTCTGCCAATTGTACATTATTCACTCGAACAAGTTTGCACTTTCTCTTAAAATAAATTCTTCCTCTATATCTAAGCAAAGATATATGCAAGAAGTCTGATCGTTTACATCGTGGCCAGGCAACTCGCGAAACACGAAGGTAAGTCTGATGGCGAGGCCTCAAGCTGGGCCTCGGGCTGGGCCTCGGGCTGGGCCTCGGGCTGGGCCTCGGGCTGGGCCTCGGGCTGGGCCTCGGGCTGGGCCTCGGACTCGGGCTCGGCCTCGGCCCTTTCACCTTTCTCGTCCTGGTTTTGGCCAGTTCTGGAATGCGATAGAGCCAAGACTTGCTGTTACTTAGCGCGACGCTGTCGTCGCCGATTGGCTTAGAGCGAGATGGATGGACTTCTTTGCCTTTGCGCTATGACGTCACCGCGCCTCTTGATCGCGAATCTCTACCCCGTTTGAAGCCCTCGTGTCCCTGCATTCCGCTGGCATCTCGCAAGTGGATCATGGCAGGGTCTCGTCTCTATGTAGAGGTCGTGGTTCGTAAATAGGCTCCGCAAGCAAGCGGCGTAAATCTCGTCGGGGCTTTGATATCACATAGTCTTAATCCAGCGGACCTCATCTCGCCTCCCTTCGCCGCGGCAGGGCGAGCCGACCAGGTGAGCGTATGTATGGTCTTAACAAGTTCAGCTGATTTATGTATGATCCCTTCCCGCCAGGTGCAGAGGGTTTCCATACCTCTTAGCCGGCGAGGGAGGGAGGAGTGTCCTGAGTAATTTATGGACGGTCCCCAGAGGGTCACAAGCTGGAGCCCTACTGCCCTAATGCTGCCCCCCTCTGACTTGATGCGTGTTTATGGTTATGCTCGTATGCAGAGCCATGCACTACTCCCTTGATCTTCTTATTCGCCGCTGCCGCCGTTTTAATGGCGACGCGGCGCTGCTCGGCGCGGCTCGGCGCGCGACAGCTGCGAGCGGACACACAGAGCGGCTCACCTGGAGAGGCTGGAAGTGGAGAGAACTGCCATTTCCATGCGCCCAAACTGTCAAAATTGGAGTTGTCATTTTGACCGCAATGCCGTGGCGATTTTATTATTTTACTTTTTACAACCATGTCATTATTGCCGTTATGACAATGTCATCACTCCTATAATGCGCATAGCAAATATGAACATGTGACAATTATGTTGTCACATCATATTATGACGAATGTGTCTTGTAACTGATTAGGGTTTGTTGTCATTTCTCTTATTGGAACGGCGGCTCAGACGGAAGTTCGCAGATAGAACATTCCCCCAAATGAAGTGGCTATACAACAGTGCGCACCTTCGTTCGAGAATCTATTCCACTTGAAGATTTGAATTTTGCACTGTAGGGTGCACGTGCCAGTCGCGCGCTGTTGTATCGGTACGCGCAGCAGGGTGTGGATTGACAGGGCTTCAGAAATACCGTATTGGGTTCCTCCAGACGTCCCACCCCCTCCCCTCGCTGCGAGGAGTACCGCCTCCAGACGCCTGGACCCTGCTCACTGCTCCGGACAGCGTGCGGATGTTTAACTACCCTCGCAGCTGTGCCGGCCGGGCGGGCGCCGTCCAGCTGGGCCCTGCCCTGCCCTGTCCTGCGTGGGCCAGGTGCACGAGAAAACTACCGTCACGATCAATTCCCCCTGTGCGCCGTAAAGGGCGCTGGCCTGCAGAATCTCGACGCCCCAGCAGGCAGGGAGTTCAGTACTAGGATCAGTAGTAATAGCCCTGAATGAGAGATGAAACGAAAATTGAACTCATGGCCGTCCTGCTCGTGGCTGCACGAAGGTGACTTTTGACTTGCCCGTCCTGCATTCGATTCTCGTCGGTTTTTTTTCTCCTGCGTTTTCATGTCGTTTACTTTTTGCATTCGGATCCTTCCAAAATTCGAAATAAGTTTTTGTCACTGCGCGAATCACGCCGAGGTGTTGATAATATTAATGCCCTACGAACAAGTAACATAATGATGAACAGGGTGGCAATTGCTATTAAATAGCCCTCCTGTCCACCGCTTCATCCCTTGAGTTCTTCAAGGGGGTTGGCGTATGAATGTTTTAGGGGGCGTCGTGCGGTGTGAGCCGGAGTGAGGAGGCCCTCAGGAGGGGGCGGTGGTCGTGGTCGCGGCTGTGGACGCCGGTGGGAAGGGCAGGGCTCTGCTGGACCCAGGACGTCAGATGGGGCAACTTAAGGCATTAGAGGCAACTGGCCGGCAGGGAAACGGCTGGAGGAGGAGGGTAAGAAGAAGAAGGAGAGACGCTATGAAGAGGGACGGAGATGGAGAGGGAGACAGGATGTACAGGGGCAGAGGAAGAAAAGAAAGGACGGACAGCGCTGAGGAGGCAAAGGGTGAGGAAGGAAGGGAAGGGACGGACAGAGAGGGAGATGGAGGCAGAAGTGAATAAAGTAGCAGGGTGGTAGGGGCTGGGTGACCTCCTCTAATGCAGCGTACGTGCGAGCCGCCCTAGCCAATATACCGCGTGGTCAGACTGACCGCCCTTCCCTGCCAGCCAGGCAACCAGCAGTGTGGTCATGCTCCACCTGCACACTTGTCATTCACCTCCTGGCGACATACGAGATACCATCATCCTTGTTGCTTAACGTCGAACTTTTAGCTCAGCACTTACTTTGCTTTTTGTTTGTCCCACTCTCTCTTCCCTGTAGCCCACCCCTGATGTCCCCTCTGCCTCCCAGCTTCATTCCGGCTAGGCCTATTCACTGAAAGTTTCACCGAGTCCTCGTCAAGATCCATCAAGAGGCGGGGGCGGGGCGGGGTCCTCTTGAGGAGATATTAGTCGGTGGACGAGTTCAAGGTGGCAATCTCTCACCTGCCGGCCGTGCCGGCTGCCCCTCAGCCCAGCCCTCCCTGCAATGCCCTATGCCACTCAACTGTTTCATTCAGACACACACAAAAAAAATATGTGCACGTTAGATTGTTTTGAATTTCCTCGGAAAAGTGACATTTCCGAATCCGAACTTTTTGCCACTATTTCTCATGTAGTGAAACTTAGGCGATGGATGGCCCCGCAGAGAAAGCGGCGCGGAACGAGGATGGGGGACCAGAGTTCGATGCTTTTGTGCCGCTCTAGATATAAACAAGATTTATACTACTTATAACTGGGACGGGAAGTGAGATGGCATTTTTTTTTCTGCACATGTGTCAGGAGCAGACGTCAGCGAGCTCGATGCGACCTTGATCGGGTCAAGCGCTCAGAGATTTCTTGTGCTTCGGCCCGCGCCCGGCCCGGCCCGCATGCATACATCATAAGTCGGAGAAGAGCCTGCAAGGGCGAGCAATGATTGAAAGACATAAAGTTCTGGTTTACGATCAGATGGACCCAGGAGATTCTGCCACCCACCCCCCCCCCCCTCTCTCTCGCTCGCTTTTCTTTGTGTTTAGTTCTCTCCTCAAGCTGTTCACATTCACCCTTTCGATTCCTCTTTACGGCAGACGTACGTTTTATTCCCCTTTCTTGATGTGGACGCGGCCGACCGTCGTTAGGAAGTCATCCCCAAGCTTTATCGTATGTGGGCTTATCAAAGGTTGTTATAACGCGGGGCAAGGCCAGGCAAGGCCAGGCAGGGCAAGGGCAGTAAAGGGCGCCGTATACGAGATTGTGCGTTCATTGCCGCCAGGACTGCCCCTCTTGTTCCCTCTTCCTCGCTTCCTCAAAGTGACCGTTCTGATTCGACACCCTTGAAGCACAAGTGCCATTATCTTCGAGGTTCACATTGTACGCCACAGGTTGTTAGGCATTGAACTTTGGACTTGCGAAGTGATTTGATCCAATCAGTCCGACGAAAGTTTCCATTTTGACGCAGTGATATGTTACGTTGGTAGTAACGCTTTTGCGTCTTTCTGTTGCAGAGGTTGGCGGCCTGAGCGACGTGTTCGTGCAGATGCCACACGCGGTGAGCCCGGGCGACGACGTGTACATGCGGTGCAAGTACAACCTCGATAACGACCAGCTGTACACTGTCAAGTGGTACAAGGGCCGCCAGGAGTTCTTCCGCTACGTGCCCAAGGAGCTGCCCAACACCAAGGTGTTCCCGCTGCCCGGCATCAACGTGGACGTAAGTATATTATCCTCGACACCCTCAGGGAAACGGCAGAGAATGTGACAACTGGGGTTTTGTAACAACCATAGAACAAGGACGAGTGAATTTAACAGCGCCTCGAATCTCTTGTTCTTTTCGACCTGACTGTGCTGCGAGTACAATCACCGCCAAAACAACATTCCTCTTTCATATGAATGTTCGACACTGAAAGTAGCTACCGTGTAGTGAGTTGGATTGGAATGACGTCACCCCGCGCACCGCGCCACAGAGTTCTCTGGTGTATACCTGTCCCAGTTCACTTGCCAGCCGAAGTTGGTAGGGATAGCTCATTATTGTGGTTCAATGAGACCGCATGAATATGCAGGGCAGCCCACTCCTCCCTGCAGGGACTCGATGAGGAGGGTCGCTCTGCTCCGCTCTGCTCTGCATGACGTGGTTGACAGCTTCCACTCTGTGGGAAGGTGAGCTCACCTCGAGGACAGTCCACTGTTCGAGCGTCATCCCCTTCGGATACCGTTCTGAGACTCTGATTCACTGATTTTAAATTCCAACCACCAGTCATAGCCTGCAACTGAAAACAGGCAACTGTGACCAATTCGTTTCGGTTTGGCTACGCCCCTGAATGGGAGCTTAGGAGACAGCTGCCATGATGAAGTTTAATCGCATGGGCTTAACGCGCGGAAACAATTTGAAATCATTTTCACGTCCCTCCCTTCATGCACCCCTTTTGGCTCGTGACAAAGCTACACCAATAAAACAAAACACTGCCGTAACGATGGTCGGTAAAATAAATAGTATGCGCGTTAAGAGGCGATAAATGTTGCGAGTGTCGGGCCGCGGCAATAAATCTTGGCGACGTTTACGCCTGGGCAGGAGGACGGGACGGAACGGGACAGCCAGCGGCACCTGGCCAGCTGGCATATAGAGAGCCTGCTGGCCGGGGAGAGATTACCACCATCACGTGAGCTGAGTCTGGCATGACAAGCGAGTATCCACAACCTAAGGGTATGGTTCGTACTATGAAGAAAGATGTTCGAAATACTAACTATTTCGTTCATTGTACGAACGAATTTTGCTAGTCCTTCATGGCGCTTGGGATTTCGTTCTAGGTGGGTAAGCAATAATATTCCAAACCCGTTCGTAAAGAAATAATGTGTGTATTCCCAAGTAAGTTGAAAGTGGTTCGTGAATTCGGTGAGCGCTTCGGAAGCTCACCTCCGACTTCTGTATCACCTATTTGGTATTATTGAAAGTAAGTCCTCTTCGTGATGGCGGCCGCTTCTCGTCGTATCGTTTCACCTCGCTCCTGCCCATTTCTCTTGTAACCCACCCACCCGCCGCGTCTGCCCCCACCCCTACCCCCTCATCGCCGCACATAACCCTTGAAGGCGACTACCCCCTGGGCCATGGCCAGGGCCAAGCAGCCAGCCGCCCAGCACGCGCCTCACGGCTAACCGCAATTGATGGCTGAGGGCGGCCGGATATGAGGGAAGCTACGGCCCCACATACGTACCTGCCCCTCCACGCGGCGGGGCACCCTGTCCAGCCCGCCCGGCCCCGCCACGCCTCGCCACGCCAAGCCCTAGCTGCAGTGAGCCTCCGTGGTCGCGGACCCTCTCATTGTTAGCGTACTTAGCACTGTGGTTAGCGCCCTCTTTACCCCACCACGCCACGCCACGCCACGCCACCCCACCCAGCCCGGCCGGGGCAGCCAGAGACCCAACTGCAACTCGCATCCACATAATCCAGGCCCCGCATTGCTGTGACTCCAACTACAGTTCAGAGCGCAGCGCGCGAAGGGATAGCCCGATAGCCCAACTTCTGCGAATTCAGGCGGTACTCTCAGTACTTTTGAGCCATTTTCATTTGTGTTAACTTATTACGATGAACTCGTTTGTTCTTTGAGCATTCTGTCATGTTTTTGTCTATTAAAACCGCTTGGCAATTATTTTACGGGTGATGAAAATTCATGAAGCTAGTTTCTCCCGCCATATAAAAACGAGTCAATTTATGCTTGTTTTCTATGTTTTAGGACCAGTATGTTTCAGTACTCTGAAAAATTCTAAAAATAGCGTAGGCAAGTCCCTGTCTACCATGCGAAATCTTGGACGCTTGTTGCGTTTTAACCTATGAAATTGTACAAAATTTCAAAAGTACTGGAACAAGTCATTCTTACTTGCCAAGTTTTATATAGTGTACGCATTTTACATACGCTGCCCCACAGTGCTCGGATAGGCCGGGCCGGGTGGGCCCCTGTTGGCAGAGGTCCACCGCCTGCGTGTGTGTCAAGTGTAGGCGAGGCATTTTGAGGTTTGCTAACAAGCAGTGCACACGTGCGAGCTCCGTTACCGCCCTCCCTCGCTGCCCCCACCCTCGCACCACAATGCCCCGCCGCACAGCGTCACTCCGAAAGTCTTTGACCGTTCTCCGTGGAGGACTCGCTTGAGACTGTCGCAGCTGGGCGCAATCTGGAACAGACCGAAGGCACGTTGAAGGCAGCTGGGTGGAGTCCGTTGGCGTATGAGGTCTTGAAGCTGCTGCAGGCGGCCTGGAAGCAGACCGGAGACACGCCTGAAAGGTATCAGGGTGGAGTCTGTTGGCGTGAGCTCTTGAAGCTGCTGCAGGCGGCCTGGAAGCAGACCGGAGACACGCCTGAAAGGTATCAGGGTGGAGTCTGTTGGCGTCTTGAAGCCGCTTGCAGCCCAGGGAGTGGAGGTGCGGATGGAGCTAACGATTGCCGCGCTGCTCCTCGCCGCTATCGGATACCTGAGGAGCATTCTCCGGCTGGTTGGACTGTTGAGCAGACGGCCCTGGGCTTACGGGGCCCCCGGGAGCAGTACGGCTACGGATTAGGCCAGGCCGACCCGCCCCCGACCCGCCCCCGACCCGCCCCCGACCCGCCCCCGACCCGCTGCGGGCCCGTCTCACACCGTTCTCACTGCTACGCTGGCGAGGCGCGCATTCCCGCTGCGGGCGCGGCGGGGAGTGGCGGGAAACCGCTGCCAAGTAGTAATGCTACCTGGGCAGAGTACTCCGCGTCTGAGTGCTCGCTAGCTCGCTCGCTTCACTCCTCAACCTCAAACCAGACCTTGGCCCAGAGCGTCGCGCACGCCATGGAAGTAGTTGGAAGTAACTCACATCAACCACGTCGCGGGCTTAATGACGAACTCTGTTAATAAGTTTCTCGGACAACTTTTTATTATTTTTTTATTTTTGTGCGTGCGCTCAAGTCTAGTTTCTAACCGCGTTTTCTCCCTCTTGTCCCTTCTAGGTTAATCAATACCGGACCGTAATTAAAGATTGCCAATGTTGATCCAGTGAGGGGAGGCTGGCGCTGGCGTGCCGAGCAGACGTCTTCACATCAGCTCCGTGTCGTTGGTCGATTTGTTTGGGTTAAACTGGTCCAAT
>CABIKL010001473.1:0-15277 GCA_902196195.1 Aptinothrips rufus
CCCCCCCCCCCGGATACGCGCCTGCTTACGGGGCTGCAATCTGACGCAGTCCGATGAAATCGCGAAATCTGTATACACCTTTCGAGTAAGTGATTGGCCCCTCGGTTAAAAGTCTAATTCAATTCACGAGTTTCTGCTACTAGGAATACCACAAATTGGCAAGGCGTTGACGAACCGATGTTGGTTACTTCGTTTTCTCTTTAAATTTTAAAATTGTATTTTCTTGAAAGAAATCCAGCAAACTTACATGATCTACGCTTATTTTCTTACTTCCAAATTCGCTAGTTTGTTCTTCAATTATGAATAATTGGAGAAGTCGAAGATTCGCTATTTTGCGGGACCACGCCACCCCCGTGGTCACAAAAGTGAAAAGAAGAAAGACAAGAAAAGAGTGGTATGGGTAATGGAAATATGTATACAGTCCCACCCGCTGCGACTGTCTCCAGAACTCATCTGTCTACGGAAATCTGAGCATCATGGAACGGTCCGCATGACCTAGTGAGGCGAACTAGCACAGGCAGGGGGAAGGGGGCGGCATGCAGGGGCGGGAGTAGGGAGGAGAGGGGAGCAGGGTCAGGGACAGGCCAAGGACGTGCTCACACGTGAAAACATACCAAATCACGGCTACGGCCTGCTGACCATAGCCACCCCGTTTCCAGGGGAAAGGACTTATTTAAGTCATCCGCTTCTTTTTCATGAATATTTTTGTTTTGTGTGCAGAATTCGTACGTTTGCTCTCCCCATATTGATCACACACATTCAACGATAAAACAGTAAGGAAACGAACTGGCTTCCTGAGAACCAAAGCTTTTAAGACACACTTTAAAAATTTAAAATGCCGGTTTTAATGTGGTCTGCAAGAAACAGAAACTGCCCCAGCATACTTTGCGCTCTTTCTACCTGTCTTAGACGCTACATGCCTTGCCGGCATGCTGTTTTGGTTATTTCTCGAGACTCCTACTCGGGACGATGCTCCTGTGCTCCCGACGGTCTCGTCCTCTTTCGAAAGAGGGAAGTCCACACACGAGTTTTGTAAATGGCGTCCGAAGTACATTGTTTGACTTTGTTTCGACATGCTCCTCTCGCTTGCACCGTCGCCTGTTAGTTCCGTACAGTCACGTAATCAGGGGGAAGAAAAGGGGAGGGCGATTGTCAGAATATTGCCTATATTCAGGGGACAACGTGTTGCCAGTTGCCTACTTCGCAGGCGGCGCTCCCGTCGCATCCCACCCTTCCAATTATGTGCCTGTTTCCGTACTGAGTGACGAGGAGCCGGCTAGCAAACGTGACGCCGTTTGAGACGTCTCTTGGACTTCCGTGATTTGCTTGGGCAAAGTGCCGATCTTCATAATATCAAAGAGGATACTCAGGCGCCGACTCGAGAGTCGGGAGAGAGGAGCTGTTCACGGGCACATAATGACAGACTGAACAGTTCACTTAAGTTTCAACTCAAGGCGCGCTCACTCCCAAGTGATACCAGTGATACACATGGTGATTTTGTTCGATATCTTTATGATTTTGTGAGATTTTTTCCGGAGAAGCGCACACCGATTTTCTGGAGTGCGTTCCCCACACTTCAACGTGCAAAATAAAATTAAAAAAAAAAATATTCAGAAGTTGAAGCTGGAAGATTCAAATATTCAATTGAGAGAAGAATATTACCCACTAATCATTTAGATAGTCTGTGAGATGTCGAACGTAAAAAAGTGTCACTAAGTTATGCGCCCCACTCTTCCTAAACATCAGAAGATGTTCCTTCCACTGATGCTTGCTCTTGCCGTTTTTACCGTCCTGAGAAATGGTGAGCTCAGTGGGTGAAACTTTATTTTTACTTTGACTTACCCTTACCGTCGGACGGCCGAACCAAAACAACACCGACAAGGCCGTGATTCTGGGTGGGAGTGTTCGGGTCGGGCCGCGGACAACCGCCACGCCGCCGGCGACCTCCTCCGCCAGGACCGTCTTGGCAACTGTCCGGACGGCAGTAACGAGTTAACTTATAAGCACCCCCGAGGTGATTTTATTGATCAATCACATCCCTCCCCTTCTCTTCCTTCCTGCCTTCGCATCATAAAGAGCGCCGTGCGTTTGGTTGTCATGGCAACATCATATTTTTTTGTTGACGCGGTTGTTATATTCGGACGATCCAGTTCAAGAATCAACACTGTGTAGTTGTCCTAAGCAGCTTCCCAGTGAGATTTGGCAGGTGGATTTGGGCGGCCAAGCTGGGGGTGGGTCATAATGTCTAGTGAAGCTCATTTTCGTTACGGCTCTGGAATAATTGACAGACTACCTGCACGGAGTCTACCTGCCCGCTTAAAGTTCCCGGTGTTACATGTGCTCGTCGATTGTCGAAAGCAGATACGTCCGCCAACATACACAATCGTGTTGGCAGCACTTGCTGCTCTTTGTTTTCGTTTGGAACAAGCCGCCCTCGTGCGTGTTCTGTCGAAGCGCGGTGTGACAAGTCTGATGTGCTTATTTGTCTCCTACATGTATTTTGCACTTAAAAGACAGGATTGTGGATGTTCAAGGGCTTCTGAGGCAAGTATTGCTGAACAATAAGGATGCAGAAGTTGAGCATGTTCGCTCAATTTCTGAACGTGAAAATGATGAGGAAAAGTTTACCACATGATGTTATCACGCTTTATGTCAAAACTGGGATCTTGACTCCGTTTTGAGTTAAATCAACGCGTCTGTCTCCATTTCTTTCCAAGAATTAAGAGCTGATCCAAGAGTGCAGGATAGACAAACCTATCATGGGTGTGAACTGATTGTTTTATATGGACAGTTCACCAGTAACGTAGTTGTCTTTACATGTTTCAGATTCAATCATGTCATCAGACCGAGCATCAGACGCTTTCTCGCAGACGTTCCTCACTTTATCACAAGAAGACAAAGAAAAGGCTCAGTGGGCAGTAGACTTCCTCAACATGTAAGTGGGAATTTGCATCATTCCATTTGGATGTGTGTTCATGACTGAATTAATTCCAGGTAATATGTTTTCTATAGGGATGGAGAAGATCTGGCAAAGCTCTTTGATTTGCCTGGACCTGGCCACATCATCACAACATCGGTAACATTTCATTTTATTCTATGTCTCTTTCACGAACTTCTTTAAAATAACACTCAGATTCAGATTGAGCTCTCTATCTGTTTATTCTGCTTCGAAAGTGATATTAAGTTTTGTATCCTTTTTTATTTTGACAGAACGTGGAAGATATGGAAAGTTCAAGTTGTACGTCCATACCCCTTGTGAATGAAAGTTTGGAGTCCCTCATTCAAGATCTTGAAGACTTGAGCCAGACTGATATTGGAGGGCTTGTTCCGCTTCATAGAAACTTTGTGTTAAGAAATGATGTGGTCAAGAGTTTGGAAGTTGCTAATGTTAACCCATTAATCTCACCGGAATTTTTAAAGAATGGGGTCACATGTGCCCATGGGTCTTCAGATGATGGCATTAGTTTAAGCATGAAAGGTATGTGTAGCAGTGGAAACAAAGCAGATTATGTGAAGAACTCAAATATTCCCATGGAAGAAGGTTCAAGTTCAGTAGGAGAAAGTGTGGATACCAAGAATGTGACTCATCAGGATAGGCATACTTGCAAAGGAATCAGACCTTTATCTCCATGTCACCCTGAGACATACTTTGTCTGGAATGGAAATGAAACTGATGCAGAAATCAGGAACATTGTTGAAGACATTGTCCTTGTTGTTAGTTCTGACGATGCTGATTCAATTCCCAACATGCTCCTCAATAATCTTGAAAAAGAAGTAGCTGGATTTACTGTGGTTGGATTGGGAGAAAATTTGGATCAAGATAAAGCATTGTGCAAGCAGAATTCTGAAGAAAAAATCCCTGAAGAAAAAATTCCCGAGGACAAAGTGATGAGGTCCTCTTTTATGGAGCTGGAAGTAAATATGGCTAGAGAGCAAACATTGCCTCAGCACAATTCTGAAGCAAACAGTATCAAATTGAACAAGGATAAAAGGCCAAGCTATATGGAAGCTGCAGAAATCAAGAACTCTAGAAGTGAAATTTCATCTCACAGGAGCAAAAAGAAAAAGCCCAGATATGAATGTAGTGAATGTGGGAGCTGTTTTCAAACAGCAGCTGTATACAGCCGTCATGTTTCCACTCATCAGTTGACAGCTAGAAAGTGCTATGTGAAAGCAAAATTGAAAATTAAACTCAGCTTTCAGGAAGAGAAGTTTGTTTGTGACATTTGCTCAAAGATTTATAAAAGAAAAGTAAATTTTAAACGACATATGTCTTCAGTACATTCATCAAAACATGAGCTGCTGCCTTTTTCTCAGAGAGGAAATAAAGCTACTTCTAAAACAATTTCGAGCAGTGCTAAAAAGAAGTCCCAGAACAAGTCATTACTACTCACTGGTGAAGTGGTGAAATGTCAAGATCAATTATTTGACAATAATAACAATAGCGACAAGGAAAAAGGGTCTACATCAATCAACTGCAACACTTTAATTAGCTTTGGTAGCAACATATCCAATTGTCCTCCCCAACGCTCCGAGCTGAAACCAACTACGGACAGCCTGCTCAAAACTTGCAGTATTCGTCATTACTGTTCACAATGCTTACTTTCTTTTGAAACTCTTTCAGGTTTAGTTCAGCATAAGCAACTTCATCCATTAGCTCTGTTGTGCCTTAAATGTACAAATGCTTTCTCTTTGGATGATGAGTTTGATATTGAATCTTGTCAACATCTCAGTTCATTTTGTCAATAATTATCCTGAAAATGTAACATTTAATATACTGTGATGATTTTGTGAAGATTCAGTTTTGTTTAAATAGTCTATTTTGTTTTCTTTGTTTATAATTCTTAAGAGAGAAATGAAACTCAGAGTTAGGGTCTGCATGGTTCCCAAGTTTATTTTTGGAGAGCTCCTGTGCATGTATTTGAGAACACACGCTGTTGTAGCTTGCTAATCACACCTTATATATAAAGTAAATTTGGATGAACAGCAGGCAAAGTTGAATATTAATTTCAATAAGACTTTCTTTATACAATACTGGGAAGGTTTTGCTCGAAAAAACGGTTTTGTGTTCGATTCCTAAAGTATCTTTACATCATCAATGGAACGAAGATTCATTTTGGGTGAACACTTGCTTCCACAAATTCATCATCTCATAATCAATTCAAATTCATTCAATAAAAACCGGAGATCCTTAACTGAAGCAATTTCATTTACTAAGCCTCATCCTTTGATAAAATAATAAAGCCATCACAAAGAAATTACATAAAGAGCCTTTTCATTAATTTCATTTAAAAATACTCATTTAACAAACAAATAAACCAGCACAAAACATGTAAAGACATTGCCTCTTGCATATATAGAATAAAAATCCTGACTTGTTAACATAATTTTCTTTCATTAGATGAGGCTAGAAACTTCAACATTCAAGAGAACTAAAGCATGGGGTTGCTTCCTCCATGAGACTCAGTGAATTTTTTCATGTCATAATACCATTTTCTAATATTAGTTCTTTCAAGAGCATCTTTAAAGGCCTGACAGCCCTCAATGCTGCTCAAAACTCCATAAACTGCTAGATCAGCAAGATCAGGTGTCTTCCCTCCATTAAATGGAGTTCCCTTTTGCATCAGGTGTTTTAACCAGAAGTTTATTTCGTCATACAGAGATTGACGCACATCGTCCTTCAGCAAATGCCTGAAAATAATAAAAATTGATCAATAGAACATCACATGATGTACAGCAATGAATCCAAAGATAATTTGCATCCTACTTTTTTTTAAATGCCTCTTAATAATAATTCTCACCTCTTCTTCAATCTCTTGCCAATTAGCCACATTGCGTAGGCTCCTACGTAAACAATTAAGTTTCTTTCCCAAGGAGGAAAAAGTCGATCCCATTCGCCAACCTAACATAGACATATAGTCCATTTTTAGAATTTGGGCTGAGTAGAATAAATGCAAGTTATAGTACACAGATAATTCGTCTTACTTTTGAAAACCATTGAAAGGAATCCAAAGCCTCTTCTGCTGTCCGGTACACATTGGGAGACAGCACATGCACCAATTTTTTATCTGCCCACTCTCTCCACTTAACTTCCTCTCTAGGAAACAAAGAACATGATTATTCTTGGTAAGTGCTATAACATATGTCTACATCTCTTTAAAAATTTAGAAATTAATAATGTCCAATATTAGCTTACATTATAACTTCCTTTTTTCTTGTTTGTACATCATCACCAGCCATCAAAAAATAGCGGTTTTGAATTTCCGTTTTCACAGAACCATCTTCATCTCTATATGACAATGGCGGATAGCAGCTTACAATATCTAACAAGTTCTGCTTTGGATCAGAGAGGTATGTTCGCAAAACCGAAATAATTACTGAACTGTCATTTAATTGCTGAAAAGGGCACACAGATAAAAGTTAATACAAATTTATGAGGCATTAGCAAATCTAATAAGTTGTTATAAATACTGTCTATACCATCCATCGTCTATGTCAGACTGGGGTAGAGACGAAAATTTACTTACAAGGTACTGTCCGTTTCCTATATCTGCTAAGAGAATGGGTACTTTTTTGTAGTCGGACCACTTCATTTGCGTTCGAAGAACAGGGTCGACTTCCACCACATCATATGACAATCCATAGAAGTCTAAAAACGCCCGAACTTTACAACAGAATGGGCAGGTGGGATACTGATAGAGGACCAGGTTTAACCCTGTGCTATCTGTGGGAATCGAAACCTGAAACATATAATCACAATCAAGGCCAATAAAATAAAAAGCTTATTCTGATAAAGTGAAAACTCAGTTCAAAAAGTGAACGAAAACAATGTAACAATATTTGGGCCCGCTTGAGATAGATCAGATGAGATAGATAGCAGGGTTGCAGACGATATTTCGAGCATACGTTACATAACGATATAGAGGTTAGGCGGTGTTGTAATTACCCGACGGGCTGGAGTATTGGATGGCAGGGTTGCATGGATTTTTGGTTTGAACACGGTGTCATTGGAAACAGCGGAGCGATCCTTAGCCCGAGACTCCCATAAAGAAAAGGCAACCCCGGCAGCAACCCCACCGAGGGCGAAGTACAAGAAGTTGCCCTGCGCAACGACGAATCTTCCGGGCAGTCCATTCCCAGAAAAGGATCGACACTGGTTTAAACTGACTTTCTTAACCAACGGGTTGAGCTGTTCATGCTTGCAGTATGCTAAAACTGAGCGAAAATGACGGGAACATAGCGAACGTGAGAACGCCGCCATGTTTCTGTTTCACTTGAGCCTTTTTTTTTTTGGACAGATCCGAAGATTTGCACTATGAAAAATTAAACGGCCATATAATGCCACGAAAATCAACGAAGCCGTGATCCAAGTGTCATGGCGGATTGTTCTTAGAAAGCATTCACTGGATCAAATCAAGTTTGTTTATAATTTGCACCACATCGATAAGCCGCAGCGGCAGGTGGACGTCTCACAGGTGAGATATCATCAAAACTTGAAAAAGGAAACTGTGCCAATCCGCTCTTGGCTGTAAGAGGCAGTACTCCGGTACAGTTACTGATATGGCTTCGAGTTTGGAGTAACCAGGTTATGTTTGTTACGTTTTATTTGGTATGAAAATCATGTCAGATTAGTAATTTGATGAATAATTTACATTTCAAACTTCTGTGCACTTTCCTATTTGATTGTTTCCTCCGCGTTGTCTATTTTTATTCGGAAGTATTAGATCTTCCTGTAATAGCTCTGAATATTTGACAGGTGTTGTGGTTTCATTTGCACTCAGATATTGGTTATATCAGATTATACTGTTATTCCATGTATCTAATTTGATAAAAGTACGAATTGTTTATTTATATTCCGTCTCATGTTTTGTTTTCATTGGGGCTCAGTGTATGTGTCGACGGTTGAATTGTCTGACTGTCCTCCACTTACTTATCGATAACTCAGGATGATCAATAGTATCTCTATCCTCTTGTTTCGTTGTTGTTTCATTTCTCCTATAGATATCAGGCTTTTGCTATACTGATGTACATTACTTGCAATTTTTCTTTCAGGACTTTCTTCTTAGTTGGTTTAATCAAACAATTGATGTTTTTCACTTTTTATTATTGCTTTTGGTAACAGTTTGGTATTTCATCTATATGCGTAGTAGCAAGGTCACTTTTAATATGAAGTCATTGTAGATATGGTATTGGCTCAATAATGGCCACAGGTCTGTCATCGTCTTCTAGTTTTAGCTTTTTGCGGTTGGTATTCTTCAATTTTGCAATTGGTTGAGTTCGTGACCACGAACAGTACAATCGCAGCGATAGAAAGTATACAATTTCTACAACACTGAGAAAGCTAAATCCTAGAAAAAGACCCAGGATACCTCCTGAGTTAGCTGTAAAAATAAGTAGAAGCTGTTCTAACTGGAACAAAATTTCAATGTCTTTTTTCTGTGCATTGTGCTTAATATCAGTATTTACCCAAGAATTCTGTAAATCCGAAGAGCTCTCCTTTATATCTACTGGGAAATAATGTATCAGTGAAGTAAAAATGTACAATCGCCATGTTTTTCCTGAAAATAGACGCTGACTGTTAGTGCCCATACATAGTTTATAATAATTTTCTGCAAAAGTAGAGACTTACCTGTAGTAACTCGGGTTTTGAATGGGTCCTTCTGGTTTAAACGTGGGGGAAAATTGACTGCTTGAGAGGGTGAATGTATATGACAGTTCACTGCAGCCAGGTAAACAGTTACATGAATATACATCAGTAATATTTAAATGTGTTAAATTAGCTGCTGAATTTGCCAGTCGGAGCTCCATTGCCTCTGGAAAAAAAAATTGTGGTGAGATGAAAGCACAAATTTATTTTTAGAAATAAAATATTTTTCTTAAACTCACCTCGGGCAATATTTGCACATGGCTCATCCTTCTTGCCGCAAATTCTCGTAAACTTGTTTTCTGAAAAGTAATACTCAATGACTTGAATAAGTTTGGTGGTGTTATTCAGTTTTGTCACCATCTAAGGAACAAAAAAGAATAAGAACACGTCATGGCAAGTCATTTGGGCGTAAAATGACTTAGGAAATCAGACCCCGAACTGTTTGCTGTTGTGACATTTTTGATTATTTTGATGGGTATGAATTTTTCTTGATGGCATTACTTGATTGTACAATATGCAAAAACAGTCACGTAACAAGCATGCTATGCTTGTTTCAAGCATGGGCTTCTTTCTGCTATGTACATCGCTCGCTTGGAGCGTAAGCCTGGCGGCGCAAACCTTTGAGCCCGCCTCGAGCAACATTTTTTCTCACGCTTTGCACACTTCTGCGGTGGTTTTTCGCCCCCTTTGTCGCTCTTTCCGGCTAGTGCGTCCATACTGCAGTAGAGGTGCCAGTACCTGACTGTTTCTCATACTACCGTGTTATGTACTTTTTATTTGTGCATAGCTATGCACATCTACGTGCATACCCTACTTACTTACAATTTTCTACGCAACTACGCATGAAAGTATACGTAACCGCGTACAAATTGTCCATAATTACGTACAAAATTATACGAAACGTTACGCGTGCATACGTGCAACAAAAGCACATGCGCTCTTATTCTTTTCCTGTTAAACCACCAACTGTCATAACGTATGAACAAAAATGTGCTCATACTATAAACGAAGCTCACCATATTATGAGCAAATTTGGTCACGTTGTTCGTAAGTATGGCGGTTGCTTTTTATTGTTCATAGTATGACCAAATCTAACACGAACACCTGCGTTCGTAAGGAAATGAGAGTGTGACTCTTTAGTGTGTGGGCGTACCAGGGGCGGACTGGACCCGGGGGGCTAGGGGGGAAATCCCCCCCGGCCCTCCCCAAAAAGGCATCTTTTCGGAGCCCTGACAGCGTTTTTTCTTCTTTTTTTTCCTTTTTCCTTTTTTCCATAAGGGGCCCCCCAAAAAGTCTGAAATCCCTTGGGCCCCCCTGCTACCACCCAGTCCACCGGGTCGTACTCACTGGGCATGTAGTAGGCGACGCACTTGCAGTGGCTCAGCGTGAAGTTGGCCTCGCACTCGAGGATGCAGTTGCGCTGCGTGTAGGTGCGGTAGAAGTTGAGGTAGCGCTCGTGCTGGAACAGGCACTGCCGCTTGGCCACGGAGACGCCCACCAGGGTGGAGGCGGTGTGGCTGATGACCGGGGTGATGGCCACGCGGTTCTCCGTGCCGGGCTGGATGAGCGCGCCGAACGCGGCGATCTTGGGCGTCTCCACTGGGTTGTGCAGCAGCATCTGATCAGATCGCACACGGAAAGAAATAAGGATTTGCTCCTGCAGCTAATAAATAGCTGTTGGTGCTAACATATCGATCGCAAAGATACAGGGACAGCTAAAAGATAGTCTACAGTGCTTACTAACTCTTTGCTCCCAGTGCGGAAAAGTTAGCAGCCAGAGCTAAAATCTTAGCGTCTTCAGCGATAAATGTCAGCAAGGATGAATTGGCTGCTATTGCGAATCCATTCTTTCCGTGCACGGCGCGGCGAACGGAACGACGACGTTAATGTAAATTACTCTCAGTCGCGAGAGCGTCGTATGGTGACTTGTTAGTGACGACGTTCTTAGTCATAACGTCACCTCGTCGAATGAAACAACCTTTTTTTTTTTTAAAGAAAAAAGAGTCCGGTTTTGGGGAACACTATTCGAGAAGTTGAGGCAAAGAAATACCAGTTTCGGAAAGGTACTAATTTTGAGGATTATGTATAAATGCGTTTAAGAGTGTCCTGATCCTTTTGGTATAGCTCTCAACCTGACCCACAAATTTTCGAAATTGGGTTTACTATTCTTTCCCTGAGCCTAACTTTGCCCCGCTCCCTTTTCGTCACCTTAAAGCCTGCGCTGTTCAGGCGCGGATGCAAGGGGGGGGGGGGGGGGGGGGGGGGGGCGCCGAAGGCTTAAAGCCCCTGATAGTAGGCAATTTGTCCTGCATCGCCCCTCCCTCAAAGTCTTTCTGGATCCGCCACTGGCGGTGTTGGTTGATGAGCAGTAGTAGTTGTGCAGCTCGCCGTCCAGGCTGATGGTGAGCCCCAGGTGCGTGCCCGTGCCCACTGGCCGCCTGGGTGTCTACTCACCTTGAAGCCTGCGCTGTTGGTTGATGAGCAGTAGTAGTTGTGCAGCTCGCCGTCCAGGCTGATGGTGAGCCCCAGGTGCGTGCCCGTGCCCACTGGCCGCCTGGGTGTCTACTCACCTTGAAGCCTGCGCTGTTGGTTGATGAGCAGTAGTAGTTGTGCAGCTCGCCGTCCAGGCTGATGGTGAGCCCCAGGTGCGTGCCCGTGCCCACTGGCCGCCACGGCGTCTCCAGCACGGAGTTCGACGTCTGGTCCGGGTAGCCCGTCTCGGGCGTCCAGTCGGCCGAGGGGTATGGGAATGTGATGTTGAGGTCGCTCAGCTCGCGTCTGAAAACGACTCAGTCAGTCAGGGGCATTGCGAGCCGTTAGCCGTTAGCTTCAATAGGGAGCGTGAACGGGTAATTTTGATTTCCCTGCCCATGGAGGTTCAAAATGACAGCCACAATGACATGTAAAACAACTCCCGATTTTTGACATTGTACGGCCTACTTTGCGTGTGGAGATTCGAATTGATTGATAGTTAACAACCTGCCATGCCTATTCTAAGTTTACAGCTTGCTCCTGCTGCGCTGCACTTTTTCTCGCTCTCCGGCACATTCGTGGAGCTGAGTTCCCCCCCCCCCCCCATATCTCTCCCTCTTCCTCTCTCTTCCTCTCTCCCTTCCACTCACGGGTTGCGGATGCTGAGGTCCCTGCGCACGCGGTTGAATGTGCAGCATATGCCCTCGTCTGTGAGCGCCGCGTTGAACAAGTTGTCGCATTCCACCGGCAGGCTGCGCCACTTGCACGTCTGCAGCATCTCATGACACGGCTGCGTCACCTGCAGGCAGTCAGTTAGAGTCCCTAGAGTCCAGGACGCTCATTGCTTGAGCGCGTTACGTCATTTCCATCCTAATAATCACAATGTAATAATCTAGTCCGGAGATAGCCAGAACGGAAGTTAAGAAGAAGTCAAGAATACCAAAAGCGGAAAGAAAAGAGTCGGGATAAGCAATTACACGCGCATAGACGAGTGCTTCCATCTTGACAAGATCAAGATGGAAGGACTTGCCCCAACCGGCGCGTGTGAATTCTCATACCGGCTCTTTCCTTTCCGGTTTTTGGTATGCGTACTTTTCAGAGACCTTGCACTGAATGTTTTACGGCGTTCAGGCGCCCCCTGTCTCAACACCTTGCGTTTACAGTGCAGGGAGGGGAGGGGAGGGGAGGCTCACGTTGATCATGAAGCCCATGACGACGCTCCAGTTCCCCGTGGTCTTGTCCACCTCGTCGGGCGTGACGCCGCTGGCGCTGGGGTCCATGTCGTCGCACAGGTCGCTCAGGAGGCGGCGCTGGAGTGCGTTGTACTTGTCCCGCGCGCTGAACATCGGCAGTAATGATATAAAACAAATAACCGATCTCTTTAAGCATTTTAAATGGTTAAGGAAATACATAGTCTGCCGTACTAAGTATATTCTCTGCCTAGGTTCTCAGTATGACATAGGTTTGGAAAACATTCGGAAGTAAGTTACAAAGATTCGATACCAGCCTGAAAGTGTGTACTAGCTGTGTCCGATGTTGGACACATTTGTCAAAATGTTTCCAAACGTCCGGTTAACAATCATTAAAAAAAATCATGTTCCATATGTATTACGTTCCATTAATGTTCATAATGTTTAGGTAGTTGCTCGCATCTCCGCTAGAAGCAGACCTATATTTTTGACTCGTTCGAATCCCTTTTTTCTTTTTTTCTTTTTTTCTTTGCTAGCGGCAGACAGTGATAGTTAATTACGAGTACAAAATTTAAAAAATCGTTGAATTTCTCTTTTCTCCTTACGATCCGGCCTTGATCTCCTCGGCCATGGAGCGGCGCGCGCGGTTCATGTTGCAGATAGTGATGGCGGGGAAGGGGATGTCGAAGATGGGCGTGGCGGAGGGCGCGATCGAGTTGATGACGGGGCTGTTCTCCCAGCGCTGGTAGATGTTGGTGATGAAGAAGGCCGCCCCGATGACGGCCACGGCGAACGACACCACCCAGAAGCACCTGCAGGCTCAGGCCGAGTTCCTATGTGCTTACGTTTACTCTGCGAACATTCATACACTAGCTCCTGTGTGACACTTTGTCAGACGTTTCTACATGTGTGACACACGAATGTCATACGTTTCTAAGTATGTGACACTGATGTCATACGCGTTCAAGTGTGTGGCACTGATGTCATACGCGTACAAGTGTATGACACTGATGTCCACACGTACAAGTGTGTGACACTGATGTCATGCACGTACAAGTGTGTGACACTGATGTCATGCACGTACAAGTGTGTGGCACTGATGTCATACACGTACAAGTGTGTGGCACTGATGTCATACACGTACAAGTGTGTGACACTGATATCATACACGTACAAGTGTGTGACACTGATATCATACACGTACAAGTATGTGACACTGATGTCATACACGTACAAGTGTGTGACAAACCCAAAAGTCACACGTTTTGAAGTGTATGACAGTCGTGTCGTGCATGTAGAAACGTGGGACAAAATGTCATACAGGAGATAGTGTATGAATGTCACGCAAATGGGCTCTTAGAGTAGAAAAACGAAAACATGTTAATTAATCCTAATTTTTCAACCATAGTTTTAAAAAAAAATACTATCTGGAAGTACGTAAAGGTCGGCAGAATTCGAGAAAGAGCAGTGTTATCTTAAAACTACCTCGGGAAAGCGTTGTAAAATTAGCAGTCTTGCGTTACCTCTCGAGGGGCGATATCCTGACGTCGCCCACGTATCTCAGGCCGTGCAGCGAGGAGCAGCGGCAGTACTCCTGGGCCGTCGCGTACCACTGCAGCTCCGAGCAGGCCTGTGGCTGGGTGCCCCTGCGACTCGCCTGCAAGAGTGCCTGTTTCTCACAGTTTGTGCGGAGGAGGTTGTTGGCATCCCCCTTTTAATGGACAGTTAGAAGCATCACTCGGACCAGGATGTAACGACATAACTGGATCTGGCAGACGAGGCCACACGGGGTCAGAGAAGGTCAGTTTCGTGCTATGATGCCATACTGCACGTTATGATTTTGCACCCTCCTCACCATCCCACTCTCCCCGTTATCGTTTTATGACCAGTGTCGCGTGTTAATCGACTGTCAGTCACCCTGGGAACACCTCTCATGCGCTCCTCGTATACCTTACGGACGTTCGTTGGACAGCCTGCGGCGTACCACTATGCCCCACCCCTTCCCCTATCTCTTTGTCATGTCCCTACCTCCTACCCTTACCTCTTACCCCAACCTCCTACCCCAACCTCCTACCCCAACCTCCTACCTCTACCTCCTACCTCTTCCCCCAACCTCTTAACCCTACCTCTTACCCCTACCTCTTACCCTTACCTAACCTATTTCTTACCCCTACCTCTTACCCCTACCTCTTACCCCTACCTCCTACCCGTACCTCCTACCCTACCTCTTACCCCTATCTCCTACCCCTACGTCCCACCCCTGCCTCCTACCCTCTGCCCCGCACCCAGCACCCCGTGCACGCCATCTGTGGACCCTGAGGAGCAGCGTTGTTGCCCCTCAACTTGTAATCAAGTATAATTTCAGCGGACCTGTGGCGTGCCGCGCCGTGCTGCTTGTGTTGTATTGCAGGAGTACCAGGGACCGCCTGTGAACGAGGTGGTATATTTCCCTGGCTTTGTTTTGGCGGTCATTTTGCTTTCATCTAGTAAAACCTATATTTTGCGCCATTAAAAATTGCATGCACTCTCTTCCACCGTGCCCGTCCCTGCTGTGTATAGAAGCTCGTATGAAGTTTATTGGCGACTAACGCCTAACATGAAATCCGAAGCTATTTTTAACAAAAAGTGTCAGAATGTCGTGAAAAACTTTATTTAAATTTACTTGGTTTGAGCCCCGTTCATCATGAAGCAAATTGCACCTTGATGCGTAAAAATTGCCCATAGCTACGTACAAAACTGTACGTAACGTTGCATATGCACGTAGTTCTGCATAACTATTTATGCCCGACCCCTACCCCTATCTCCTACCCCTACCTCCTACCTCTATCTCCTACCTCTATCTCCTACCTCTACCTCCTACCCTCGCTCCTACCTCTATCTCCTACCCCTACCTCCTACCCCTACCTCCTACCCCTACCTCCTACCTCTACCTCCTACCCTCGCTCCTACCTCTATCTCCTACCTCTAC
>CABIKL010001474.1:0-15273 GCA_902196195.1 Aptinothrips rufus
AAAAAAAAAAAAAAAAAAAAAAAAAAAAAAAAAAAAAAAAAAAAAAGTTCCCAATGAACAGAAAATAATTTTTTTAAATACTTCACTAGAAGAATTTGTTTATGCCTGGGAATACACAGAATGTATCATTATAGCAAACACTTACCAAGGGAGTAGCAGGAGCAGTGACTGACGACTGCGATTGAGGCTGCCTTGCCTTGCCAGGAACAATGCTTGCTGCTGCTGTTGTGGGAGCAGACATTCCAGATGGTTCGATCAGCTTGGCGGCAAAGGTTTGAGACGTCATGGGAGCATGGCCCTTGGCGGTGTTGCGACCCGATGTCATAATAGCTGACGTGTAAGACATGGTTGTTTTAGTGTTGGAGGCAGCAAGTATTGCAGCTCGTTTCTCGGCTGAAGACAACAAAGAGACACCAAGTTAAAATCAACTGTAGGAAAACAAGGCTCTCACACACTCTCCCCACTCACAAACAGTCAGCTACTCTCCCAACATTACCTGCAGCCACGAGTCGTGGTGCGGTACCGCGAGTCACTGGGGGAGAGTATGACGACATGAGCTTGCAAACAGCCGCCGACCGCAGCGAAGGCAGTAACGGATTGGCGCCTGCTGCAATACCAAAGTAATGTTCACCTCGATCATTGGCCATTTGCAAAGCTACAACAATGTCACTCTCAACACAGATTTGAGAGAGCAAGAGTACAGAATTAAGCATGCTATTTACATATCTGGAGTGGTGTGTATCCTAAATAAAATGTTTTACTTGGGTTTCAGAGTAAAGCTTTTGTCTGACATTGATCACTTTCCGCATTCTGTTCTACAACAAGGGCAATTGTAAAAGTTCATTCAGAGCAACTTACTTGAGGGAACAATCTTAGCCAAGCTTGGGGTTGACCCCAATAGCGGTGTAGGAGCAGCCGTTGGAATTGCAGCAGGCTTCACACCAACAGGACCAGTTGCAGGCTTCAGTTTCATAGTCTGAGAAACAGTCAAGTTAGTAAATTTTATTAACATTTGTCATAACAAGAGCCACCACATTCACTAAAAGTAAAAAGTACTTACAGCAGGAACAGGTTTCTCCCACTGTCCCAGAGTTGTGCCAGTCTTAATAGGTTTTGGCAGCATACCCATTATGTCAACATCAGGATCTTTGATGAGAGCAGCGATAAGCATGTGAGCCTGTCGTGTGGCATCAGCACAACCCCTGTAGAGCAATAGTTGGAGTGTTAAATCAGGGAGAGATATGAGAGACTTGTAATACAACTAGAGAAAGCACTCACTTGATGGTGATTATCCTCTCTCCCTGTCCCTTGCATTGCTTTTCAACTTCAATTTGAGCTCCAGTAGCAGCACGTATGGCATTAATGTTGCTGCCTCCTCGTCCAATGACTCGGCTGATGGCATTGAGTGGCACAGACACCTTCTTCGACCTGCAAGAGAAATTTAGATGTTTCAAAAAAAAATAGAACAGATAAAGCAGACAAGCACAGGCAGAACATGCTGAAGAATGATTGCAACTTGATGTTTACATTGCAAATAACTACAACTACAGCAACTACCCCATAATCAGAATCAAGGCACGCATTCCACCTCACATATTCTCCCCAACAAGACATATTTTTCTTCACAAAGCCGTTGAAATTCACTCGCATGGTTGTTCTGACACTAGAAATCGTATGGCTGGTTTTCAAATTCAGGGAAGACTTAAGTACAAAAAGAAAGTAAAATAGACTAAATTATGACAAGAAAAAAAAGAAGAAGAAAAACAACAGAAAAATTAAGAAATTAATTAGAGTTTTAGGGAGATATCTTGTAAAAAATATAACCAAGCTGAGATGGACAAAAAATGATATGAGGGTTTAAGGACTAATATTCTGGATGGATATCAAAAACTAAGAGGTCTATAGACTTCAAATTAAATCAAACCTCAACATAGAGGTATATTTAGCACATGAGCAAGATTACTTCAATAAATATGTTTTCATAGCAACTACAGTCTTGAACGGTATAAACAATTGCACATGGTAAATTCAAATAGCAGCAACCAGGAATGAGTACAATAGAAATTTCATGCAACACACAATGCTGAAAAATGAGGTGTAAAACACAAGCAGAAAGCAAGTATCCTAACTCATGACTTCAGAATGCAGCCATGCATAGGAAAATAAGTACCCTCCACTACCAAACTAAACACATGCATTGTAATATGTATATTGTTACTTGACCCACCTGAAGTGGGAGGAGGAATTCTGTGGATAAGAGTTTGGAACCGAAGGTGTGTATCTAGAAATTAAAACACCAAAATCAATTAATCATATCCAGACTTGTCAACACGACATGGTCTATGTAAGACTTCAAAAGAATGAGATAAAAGAATAATTTGTAGCTCAGAAAGGCACAAGAAGAAGTTGATGAAGAGACCAAGCAAGAGCCCACAGAAAACTCGACTTAGTTTACATCAATTAGCTTTCATTGCATACATAAATTTTGATTTGAGAATGCATTTACAGTCAACTGGTGATAGAAAAATTTCTCAGTATGTACTAACTGTCAGGGCTGTACAGTGTCAAAGAATATTTAGTACTTTGGGGAATAACAACACACACCACAACTTGGATTAGTAAAATAAACAGAAGCAATTGGGTCTATTGTGGCAATAGGACCTCTGCAATTAATATTATGAAAATTAATACCAACTCAAATTTTATCATCAAAACATAACTGAAAAATCTTATGGTGTGGTTGAGAGCTGAAAATATACCCTAGACTTGGAAATCACATTTAAAATATTATGTGCCTTCTATTGAACTGATCCAGTCACAAAAATAATAGGCTGTCTTCTTCCCAGGAAGTACCAAGCAGAACAATAGAATGTTCGCAGGACAGCATGGATTTATTTTTCAAAATGGGAAATAGGCAAGGAGTCGCTTGGCAATCAACCAACTCACATGCACCTCGACATTTTAAAATCAAGTAAGTCAATCAGCTTTTGTTTGGCAACACTCTTCTCTCAACACTTCTTCAACATGTTAGATTAAAATTTCAAACATGGAACTCCCAAATACAATTAATACACGCAAAACTTAAATTGAAACAAAACATGGAAAAATTGAAAAAAACAAAACTAAAGTTGTTCTGACTACTCACTTTCTGACGACCTCCTTCCATCCTTCCTCTCTCTTGCCTCCTTGCTTAGGACTGGTTGAGGAGGGTGCCTTGATGCTTGTTGTAGTCTCACTTTCATATCTACCTACATCTCCACAGTTATATCTGTGAATGAACCAGAAATCAAAATTATTTTTTGAGACCTTTAAAGCTTATTGGGACATCAATGAGAGTTTGTCTCAGAAAAAGATGTCTTTGAATATTCTGAAGAGACACTTACAGTTGAGAAACTTTCTTGGCTTTGGAAACTGGCGTGTACGTCTCATTTCCTGTGGCTTCAAAGTCTTCTCTCTCAGCAGGATGCCTTGATGTCGCTTCAAACACGTGATTTGAATTAGAGGGAGGTGCTTTGTTTTCAGACTTTAACTTTCTTTCTTGTCTCTCTTGAATTGACAATCTTGAGGTTGAAGTAGTTGTGTTTGACGTGGTAGAGGAGGAAGAGGTAGTGGAAGGAATGACTGTACGTCTATCAGCAGGCCGCTCCTCTGAAAACCTGTTGTTAGCAGTTACAGACTGAGCTACTCTGGTGTTGGTGGTTGTCTCTGGAGGATTGTTTTCTTTCTCTGCCTTGAGATTAGTGGTAACATTACTTCTTGCATTAGTCTTCTTTTTCTTATCCTTCCGTCTGTCTTTAGCTTTAACATCACTTGAACTACACGAGCCTTGGCTGTTAGCATCAATACCACTATCTCCCTCTTCCTTGTCCGCTGTTTCAGTTGCAACAGCAGCAACCCTGTCTGGTGATTCCAAATCGGCAGCAGCACAATTTTCACTGCCACTGAATTCTAGAAATGAATAAAACAAAGTATTAGACATGTCCTGGAATGTAGTTAACACTTCATAAGACAAATGACTGGTGATTGTAAGTCACAACAATGACGTTAATAAACTAAAAATCAGCGTTACCTCTTTCACTTTCCTCTCCCTTATCTTCATTTTCATCATCGTTGTCGTTATCATTGGAAGTGCCCATTTGCTTTCGCTTCTCTTGTTTCTTCTTCTTTTTACGCTCTCGGCGACGCTGTGCAGCAAGGCGCTTACTTTCTTCACGAGTCTTTTCCATGTCAAGTTCCTCCAGCAAGATACTGGCATTTTTGTTAGCTTTGGCTGCTTGTTGGTCCTTTGCAGCACGAATTATTTTGACACAGTCTTGGCACTTATCTAGTAATTCCTTGTCACTAATGGTTGATATATATCTTGTCATGTCCTGATCACTTGGGAATTGAACGACATGGTGTACCATCCACTTAACTACTTTAATATGACCTTTCCGGAATGCAGCCATAAGGCACGAAACCTGAATCAAGAATGCAAAACACATTTAATCACATAAATGTAAACAACAGGTTTATCCATCCAACATTTGGACAAAGTACTTAAGATGTTGATAAAACTAGGGGTCCTACCTTGCGGTTATCTTGGGAATCAATGTCAGCTCCAGCATTGAACAGGAGTTCGACTACATTCAAGTGTCCTCCATTCGCTGCAAGCCACAGAGGTGAGTTTCCCTTCTTATTTTTAACTTCTACCTGAGCTCCACGTGTGAGCAGCAACTCAACAAAGCGGCAATGCCCTTTATCAGCTGCTATGGTAAGGCCAGTATCCCTGGATGAAGGCACAGGAGGGGCATTTACATCAGCCCCTTTATCAAGCAAAACTCGACCAACCTCCACATATCCACCGCTTGCAGCTTCCATTAAGGGCGTTAAACCAGTCTGAAAACAAAAAGATATGACAAAATGGTTCCACCTGAGGATCTACGTAAGGGTAATAACACGGTTGAGATACCTTCGCTCGATGCTCCACATTAGCCTTGCGGTCCAACAAAAGGCTGACAACTTCATGTCTCCCTTGGAAACATGCAAGTGTGAGCGCTGTGTTTCGGTTTGTCTCAATTTGTGCGTTGATGTCACTGCCCATATCAAGGAGCAACTTTACAGCAGCAGTGTGACCGTTCATGGCAGCTAGCATAAGAGGTGATATGCCCAGTTTGCTGCCAGTTCTAGAGTTAATCTCCGCTCCATGAGCTAACAGAAGTTTGATAATGTTAACGTAACCTCCTGATGCTGCTAGTGACAATGGAGTGTAGTCAGACACATTTCTATGTTCCTTGTTAGCCCCTCTCTGGAGCAGAAGATCCACCACCTGGAACACCGCAAAAACAATAAGTACAATGTAAATATGTAAAAGAGCAATATTTGTTGCACCTCTACAGCCTGATACCGATAAAGATCACACACAAAAATAAAATGCATACCTCATAACGGCCTCCAGAGCATGCCAAAGAGAGAGGTGTATCTTTGGTGCGCTCCGACTGAGCCTCGATGTCAGCAGCATGGTCAAGGAGAATTTCAACCACTTTGTGGTGACCGGCGGTAGCCGCCAGGATGAGAGGGGTGAATCCTTTCTTGTCTCTGTGTTCTGAAGACATATACATACCACAAGTTTAATCATGCAATATTTTCATCACATAAAACATGTAAATGACTTCAAAATGATGAAATAACTCAGGTAACTCATAAAGAGAGATAATCCATTATTTTACACTCACCTATATCTGAGCCACGAGAGAGCAATAACTCAACAAGTTCATCATGTCCACCAGCACAGGCAAGAGTTAATGCGGTATCATGATTACTTTCAGTTTCACTATCCACATTAAGGGAGGAGACGGGGGCCTGCCCACATGGTGTGGTATATTGTCCAGCAGCTGGAACAAGAACTCCGTTAGGGCATTTCCAGGAACCACACTTTTTTCTTCCATAGAACTAGACAACAGGGGTGAAACAGAAGAGAAACTGCTGCTAATTTTACTTCCCCCTGCTCATTCATACTCAGTGAAATCAAATTCAATTCAATCATTTCCACAAAAATACCAATAAGTTATATTTACAGAGTTACATGGTTCAGTTAGTTATCATCATGCTATTAATCATTTGAGATTATGAGCTATTAAAATCAAGCAGAGAGAAAACAGCAGGAATTCAAAGCTTAAAGAACTAAACTTCACTCAAGGCATTTAGGGGATCAACATATTTTGAAGAGATTGAACAATATTACACAAAAACAAGAGGGATTTTGTTTCCGTGAGGAAAGGAACAGTAAGAATTTCATGAGAAAAGGAAATAATTTCATCAACCTACATCAGTCTCCCATTACATACACTACTAAAATGACTCAGACCAAATTTGAATTTTGAGAACTTAACAAATTTAGAGAAATGCATAACCAAAAACTTGATTTATAATACTTTAGAGAAAAAAACAAATTAGCAAACAGACCTGTGCTTGCATCATGATGTGTTACACCCTGCTGCTGAGAGGATGCAGGCTGCTGGGGCGGCTGTGGCTGAGATGCCTGCTGCTGACGAGCCTGCACCTGATACCTCGCCTTTTTCCCTTTCGTAGCAGTGATAGTCTGGGACATGGTGACAACCTTTTTCTCAGCTGTAAGGGGCGCAGTGACACCCGCATTGGTAGTTTGTGTGGACGCTTGCACCTGATGGCTGCTGCATGGAGTACCATGATGGTGGTGTGGCTGGGTACAGACAGTAGGCGTGCTTGTCTGGACTGTTGCAGTGGCAGTTGAGGTGGTCGGCACTGCAGAGGTCGCCGCGGCTGCTGAAGAGGGCGTGGGAGCAGGGACAGACAGGGGCTGAGGTACAGGTGCCACAGGAGTGGTTGATACTTGGGTGGTTACAGAGGTAGACACTCCAGACATCAGGTCAGAGGAGAGGCCTGGAGGCGGATTGGAGGAATCGGAAGGAGAGGAAGCTGCATCATCAAACAAATAGTGTTAGTGTTTTGATAAGCTTGAGCTTGCGAACTGTATGTACTCACTGGAATCAGTTTCCTACAAACATACTCAGTCTCCTACCACTAAGGAAGCTTTCAAGGAGAGTTCTTAGAGTAAAGTTAGTAAATGACTGTTCCCAGTGAGCAAAGGAGAGGTTAATCCAGTAGCATTTCAGCAAGTCACACTAAAATCTCTTAGGTCCTTATGTTACAGCAACATTAAGTTGATAGAAAAGATTTAGAAAAATAAAAGTATGGCTTGGGGATGCAACAGAAATGTAGTAGCACAAATCTCTTTCAACAAAGAGAATGGAGCTTAATTTGAACTGCATACATAGAAACACTTACCGAGTTGGGGAGGCAGTAGCAGCTGAGGTTGAAAAGTAGGCGCTAAGGTAGTGGTGGTCACTGCAGTAGCACCAGCAGTGCCTGCAGCTCGGTTGGCTAGAATCTGAGCATTTGTAGCATTGGCAATCACTTCCAAACTACAAGGTGCATTTCCAGTTGTCAGCTGATACTGCTGATATTGGAGTTGCTGGGAAGAAAACAGAACCAAACACAAATTGTAATACCAATTAATGGCAATATTGTTAGTGGCAGCCAACTAGCAAGCAACAAACCTTCTCATCTCCCTCACTCATGCTAGTGCTCACCTGCAAAGCAGGATGTTGGGCACCAGATGTAGGCACAGCATAATACTCAACATGGCCCATATCCCCCTGAACCTGAGCCGCCGCCATCGCAGTGATTGCCTCCTCAAGTGAGGGTGTTGGGCCAAAAGGTTGCAAAGTCTCAGCTGAGCAATGGACATGAAATATTAGTAACAACATTTGGAAATAAGAATACGTTAAATAAATCTATTGAATCAATGCCAGGAAATAGATGCTTACCATTTGCAATATCATCCAATCCAAGAGCCTGCAGAGCTTCTAATGAGTCAACGACAGCACTTGCAAGATGTTCCCTGTCTACCATACCAGCATCAACTTCAGCAGCAGCAGCAGCTGCTATGAGCTCAACCTTCTGGTGGTCAGAGAGGAGCTCGGCAAGCTCCACGGCATCAGGCCCTCCAGGCAGCATTTGCTGTAAAGTTCTGAGGGAGGGTTTCTGATGCAGTACCTGGTGAACATGATGATGCAGCTGCTGAGGAGTAGCCGCCGTGATCGAAGGATCAAGCTGCTGGAGGTGAGCTATCAGCTGACTGGGCGTGAGGATGCCACCAGCTGCCACTTTATTATCAACTGAGTCTGTTGCGACACCTGGCTGTGGTTGAGGAGGAAGGTGAAGAGCATGATGTTGCTGATGACGCTGGAGGACCTGACAGATTAAATAAAGCAGATTTATAACAACTGAAGCAATAGGAGAAAGTTAACAAAATCAGTTAATTTGAAGTATGAGACCATTACCTCCTGTTCCAGCGTTTGAACTCTCTGCTCAAGTTGTTGGTTGTTGATCTGCAAATTGTTAGCTAAATTCACAGCAGCAGCAGCAGTTGCGGCACAGATCCTTGAATTCTGTCCTAACTGAGCTGTTTGTGCCATTTGGGCAGCTTGAAATGCTAACTCTTGAGTGACAGCTTGCACAATTTGTTGCTTGCGAGCTTTCTGACCCTCTTTCTTAGTTGCTGGCTTGGCCTTGGGACGATCACTGATTGCTGTTGACTGATTGACCTCAGCAGAAGTGGTAACTGTCTGAGGTGGCGTTAGAGGTGGAGGCGGGAGATAAATTGCAGCTGGGTTGCTGGTGCTGGTGGTAGCAGATGTTATGGTGCAGGTGGTACTTTGGGAATCTACTAACAGTTGATGAGGAATCTGTGGTTGAGTAGTAGCCACTGGACTACTAAGGGTGCGGACTCCGCCGGCACTCCCAGGTGAACTAACAGCCCCCTTTCGGGTGGATAAAGAGGGCTGCAGCTCAGGAGGCGTGGCCGAAAACGAACTTGATGATGGACTTAAGGTTTGAGGCACAAACTGCTCAGAAACCACAGCAGGAACAGGATCAGAATTTGCACTATAACCAGCCAAAAGAAGCTGCTTTTCTTGTTCCTCCTCAACTCTTTGAAGGTCAGCATAAATTTGCTGACGCAACAACTGCTCCCCTGTGCTGCCCTTGTCCAAGATGTTGCTCTCTTCTTTTGAGAGGGCTGCTCCTCCCTCCCCTGGTGGTACATTTTTGGCCTGCTGAGCTTCAGCTAAAGTAAGAACACTATCTTCAGCAGTTGATGCAGAACGATTTTTACGGAGCACAGACTTCTTGTTTTCAGAAACTTCAGGACTTGCACTTGCAATAAAGGGAGGGATACTAGCTTCTGGACTGGACTGGCTGGGGGATGAACTGATGTTGAGAACAGCAGCCGGATTCACTTCCTCCTGAGGGAGAGCCTGCACAGCATCTGGAACCGCAATCAAACCTGCTTGCTGAATGGCATGCCGCTGTTGCTGGATCTGAAGGGTTGCCTGCTGCAGCAGTTCTGGGGAAACCGGGTGGTTTGTTGGTTGAGCTTGGTTAGGACCTTGAATCACAGATGGAGTCTGAGTCTGTTGAGGTTGGAGCTGAGCCTGGGTTTGGGTATGAGGTTGAGTTTGGGGAGGAATTTGAGTCTGGGTCTGCACCTGCTGCTGGGCTTGAGGTGTGGCAGGCGCAGCAGAAGATTGAGGTGACTGAGGTTGCTGCTGGTTTGGGCCCATCATTATAGAATGGGGGTAATCAAGAAGCAGCTGGACAACTTTGGTATGTCCACCTTTCGCAGCCTCAATGAGCATGGTTGAATTGTCTTTCAACTTATGGAAAGGATCAGCGTTGTGCTGCAGAAGTAACTGAACCACGGGTAGATGTCCTCCAGCTGAAGCTAATGAAAGCGGAGTGTGGTCATTATTCGTGCTCTGTCTGTTCACATCTGCACCCTTTTGAATGAGAAATTTGACTGTACACTGGTGACCAGCACGGCAAGCCTTCATCAAAGGTGTTCTTCCTCCTTCAGACTCATGCTCCTGAAAATGTGAAGAGCGAATTAAAAACTAGCACAAACAAATCACTTCTAGCAACAAAAAATTAATAAGTAAATCTCACTCACCAAATCTGAGCCATACTGAAGAAGCAAGTCAGCGACATCAGTATGCCCATTTTCACAGGCATAAGTAAGCGCAGTGTCTCCAGTTTGAGTTTGTGCTGTCACATTGGCATTCTGATCCAACAGGTACTTGACTAGCTCTAGATGACCTTCCTGTGCTGCCTCCATCAATGGTGTAGACGATCCAAGCTCGAGATCGGCACCAGCCTTTAAGAGAAAGTCTCCAACTTCCAAGAAACCACCGCAACATGCCAATGTGAGGGCTGTCTCCTGAGTCTCTTCAGTTTGGGCGTTGATGTTGGCACCCTGACTCAGAAGAAGAGCAACCATTTCTTCATGGCCTTCTCTTGCGGCCTCCATGAGTGGTGTGTAGCCTTCATCGTTCACTTCTTCAATGTTGGCTCCCCTCTCAATGAGTAACATGGCCAGATCGACATGGCCACCACAAGCAGCTAGCGTCAGCGGAGACTCAAAGCTGTCTGTTGGCATGTTAACTTGGGCACCAGAATCAAGAAGAAGTTTGGCTACTTCCACATGACCATCCATGGAGGCCTCCATGAGTGCAGTGTGCATTTCATCGGTCTTATGCTCCTGATCTGCACCAGCCTCAAGCAGAAACCGGACCATGTCCAAGTGACCTTTGTAACAAGCTAAAGTGAGAGCTGACTCCTTAAACTCATTAGAGTGAGTATTGATGCCAGCACCATGCTCCAGCAGCACCTTAAAACCCAAACAATACATAAGTTTCCCAAAACATGCCGAGCAATATACAAATATAGAAGATGTGACAGTTTGACCTACTTTGGCCACCGCTACTTTTCCTGCACTTGCAGCTTCCATCAGGGGCGTATGTCCATTTTCATTGTGGTCTTCAACATTAGCACCTGCCTCTAGAAGGACTTTCACTACCTCACTGTATCCACCGGCACAACCATACATGAGTGGAGTGTTGCCTGGAATGAAATGAGAACATACTGTACAACTGAGCTTAAAAATAATGTCAAAAACATGATCTAAACTATAGGTACATACCAGAAGAGGACTGGGCATTTACATCAGCACCATGAGCAATTAGAAGTTTCACAATATCCACATGGCCCGCTGATGCTGCCTCCATCAGTGGGGTGCAGTCTCCTTTAATGCCTCGGTCCTCTACATTAGCATTCATTGCAAGAAGAACCTGCACATAGAAAAGAAAAGCGTCAAAGTATGCAACGTTACTCAATACGCCATCTTCTACACTGTGCATTCTTGCCCTAATTGTACAGTATTAGTTTCCAAGAATTACATATTGTGAAATAAATTCTTTATGCTCCTTTGCTAGACGCTTCGCTTGTTTATTTCTCTATTTTCATCCAGTATAAAAAATCCTATAAAGTGAGTGCTGCATAATACTGTACCCTATTCCTCAATTGGAGCATATGCTCTGAAAGATTGATCATTGTAAAATAAATAAGTGATAAAAATTAATCAAGCAGACTGACTTCAAAATGACAGATGCAGACAGGTTTTGGATTCTGTTATTAAAAAATTCTCATGATAAAGAAACACTTACTTGTGCTAATTCATAGTAACCAGCTGAACAAGCTAGAGAGAGTAGGCTCTCTCCCTCCTCAGTTGTTTCGTGGACACTTCTGCCTTCAGTAAGGAGTTTCTTGACAGTTCCGACATCCCCATCACTGCAGGCTTCCACCAATGATCTTAAACATGGATACAAAACATAAGGCTACTTACAAGCAAAGCAAGATCACAGTTGTATTTTACATGTGAGAATACATTCCTATTACATCCTTCTGGAAAGTTAATCAGCATGTCCATGTCATTCTGACTCAAAATTTTACTGTAACTGAGACTGATTCAACTTTACCTAGTTTCTTGTTGAGGTCTCTGGTTTTCGTTCCTCATCCTGGTTAGGGCTGCTGCTGCCTCGTCTAACGCACAAGATACGCTAGATGTTAATCGCCTCAATACTTCTGGATCGGACAAATGCTTTCCATCACCACCTGAAAGCTTGCCAATACCTACACAAAAACAGGAACAGGCCATAGTTAAAGAAAAAAGAGATTAACTTAAATTCATATTTAACTACATTATGATTTGCTGCTTACCAGCTGCTTCTAAGAGGGCTTCTAATCTTGCTTGCGTTTCGGGATCAACAGCGTGTTCTGATTCATCTGACGCCAGTAGGAACTTGGAAGCCTCCAACCGCACTTCATCATCCAACTCCTGGTCAATAACGAACGACTCCACCTTACAAGAAGCAATGATAGTTTTCTATGTTTTACATCATAACTTAATCACAACTGGCAAAATACTAATATTCATGAAGAATAAGGAGGTAAACCTAAAGGGCGAAAATCACTTAACGTGGCATAAGTTTTGAAAGATGAATGTGGCACATTAATAACCATGCAAGCATATTGAGATGCAACCACTTCGGGATTATGAGCAAGCAAAAGATACCTGAAATCTTCACATTGTTCAGAAGAATGAATCTGAACCAAATTTGTAATTTTCGATTCATTCAAATTGCACAGAAACAAAAAAATGCCACAGAGGCAACAAAGATTTAGATTCGCTGACGGACGACAAACATACTCGGTACATCCCTAAATAATAGGAAAAGATTAAGATACTCAACTAATAAGTGCTAAAGCAGTGAAGAATTTTTTGAGAAGTGAAACGACGTCATCCAAAAAATAGTGTACAACTGTGTTCACTAACATTGAACTTACAAAGGAATTTAGTAGATATCAGGTTAGGTAATCTTGAGGAAGTTATCAAACGCAATCCAAAATATTGAATATCGAAACTAAATTTCGATGAGAAGATGACTTATGAAATACAGAAACCAAAGTAATATGTCTCAATTAGCAAGAAATGAGGTTAGTGACAATGCACTTTAGTGAAAATAACTCCCAAAACTATGTCAAATCACGATAAAAGATCGTCATGATAGCAGAGAAATCCGTTTCGGTTTCAACAGAAACCAATAAAACTTCTAAAAGATCAAAGATTTAATACAAGCACAAATATTCGGAAAGATCCTACATAGTCTCGCTCTCTCTCTCTCTCACCCGCACGCATACACACACACACACACACACTAACTCAATAACTTACATTCATTCATTCCTTTACTGTAAGCCGAGCAATGCGTCCCAAAATAGAATAAACCCACTGAAAAGGAATCCTGAAATGTTCTGTTCACATGAAGGTAATAGCAGAAGAGATACCAAAGCAGCTGAAAATTACGAAAACATTGTCCTTGCCTTCGACTACAAGCTCGTACCCCCATGCCTAGGCTAGGTTACCCCTCCCTTTTCAGATTCGAGAAAAATGTACGTAGAGATGCGTAAAAACACACAATATTGAAGAAAATCAAGATGAGCACTCCCATTCCGTTAACAAACAAATAACTTCGGGAATTTTCGACAACTATGATAAAAATGTTATACAATGCCTCTGAGTGAAGTCACCACATTTGTTACGATTGGCCTAATTACCAGGGGCCATTGACAGCTGCTGTTAAACCAACGAAATGGCCTCAAAATCCATCAAATGTGAGATACGCCCCATTAAATTGCGATTCAAAACATTTCAGGGAAAACAACATGTGAATTTGGGGTCTACGGCCTGGGCTAGGCCATGTCCTCGGCGTTGGAAATTCTCGTACTTCGCGGTGCAACTATCGGAAAGCTTACTTTTAGCTCCTAAACACTACAACAGTCGCCAAATCTTAATTTCAAAAATGCCAATGTCACGTTCATTGATCAAAACTCAACATCTGATTAGGCCTAACTTAAGCCTACTTTGTCTCATTATTTTTCTATGCCACAAGATGTCTCTTGGCGAGGTAGAAGGATGCAGAAACCCCCCAATTGAGAAACGAGCACTCAAGCTTGACATTAGTTAATCAAATATAGTACCTCGGAGACTTCGTCCTCTTCGCTATCCGATGAATCACTCATAGATCTTGGTTGATGTTCCGAAAAAGTATCAGTTTCTGATTTGGTAGGACTCGAGTCGGAAGAATGGGGTGTCGACGATTTCCCCAGATCGAGGATGCTCACTTTTTCCACTTTTTGACCATCAGAAGAGGATCCTTGTGCAACATTCTGCATTTTTAACTAAACTTTATATGATATCACATCAATCTGTAGTGTTTCGTACACGAAATAAACTACGCACACAACTTAATAATCGTACTTTGTATTCCGATCAACATCATTCACCCGAAAATACTCGCCATGTCTACTACGGTGAGGGTCCCTTCCCCTCCCGGATGCTTCCGCTGCCTCGCAAGAGCCATCTATCGGGCATAGTTTTAACTAGTCCGTGCCCTCTGCAGTCAAATATGTGAAGCTAACCGGTCAAAGTACACGCCGCGGTTGCCGTGGTAAGCTGTCTTTTCTTTAGCAGAGTTTCTAGAGAAATGCTTCGTGCTGTTTCTGTTCATTTTCTTTCGGTTTTTCTTCATTTCGGAAAAGTTTTGCGAATCACCCAAATTCACGATGCATATGAAAATCCATACGTCATGATTATGTATATGTTTGTATTTTGAAGGAAAAACAATCAATTCTTTTTGTAAAAAGCCATCAAACAATTCATATATTTTCACGCATTTCGTTGCATTCATTATCATAGGTCGACAAACTTTCTGTAAGTAACGTAACTATGACTACATCGGACTACATACGTAGCTAATAGACAAAGCGGCATGTAGGATGTAGATTCAAAGTTTCGTGCACTTTCATGGGCCATAGGTCAAGGCGAACTGCAATCCGCTCAATACACCTTCTAGAATAGGATATGATTCATTAGACATTACGATATTTCGGACCATTCCCCGACAACGCATATATGGCATGCCCATGAATGTAATCAGCGAGTAATTCACAAATCAAAGTCTAAAGAATCCAAAGAGAAATTAAATTAATCAGCACACTTAACAAATGTCTGTTCATATGGATTTCCCCCGGTGTCCCGCATGCTCACCCCGCCTGGGGGGGTTCTGCCGAAGAGCTGCAGCGAACGAAACAACGCGCGGACGAACGGGTGAAGTGCGAACGGCCATGCAATCCTTATGGCAGTTTGCTGTTCGTCCGTTCGTCCGCACGTCGTTTCGTTCGCTGCAGCTCTTCGGCTGCAGGGCTATTCTGTTTCTAGTTCGGGGGGAACGTGCAACGCCGCGCCACCGTTGCTGGCGTTCGACGCTCGGGAGCTCCGAAGGTTTCGGCTCGCTC
>CABIKL010001475.1:0-15269 GCA_902196195.1 Aptinothrips rufus
ACCCATTATTTTAGGGGGTAGGGGGCTCGGCTCTGACACAGTGGGTCGCGACCCGAGTCCGCGACCCACTGCTGACCTCGTCGCGACCCACCAGTGGGTCGCGACCCACACCCAGTGAGAAATGGCTCGTCGAAAACTCGTGGATGACGTGGATCCACCTTCTTCCCACGTGGAATCCACGTGATTTTGTCCAAAAAATCGATGAGTTTTCGACTTCCACGTCGACTTCGCGTGGATTCGCTAAACCATTTCTCACTGGGCAGGTTGAATACCACTGGTATAGATGATGTGAACATAGCTTGGAGTTAATTGCAGGGTTCTTCACTCCTGAGATTTCTTTTTAGGACATCTGCCTTAAGAAACAAAAACATAGGTTTAATTCTTCAATTTATTTCCTCTGCTCTTCTATTTAGAAAACATCAGCAATGGTACTTACACATTCTTATATACAATAAATGTCTTTCTACAAGCAACTAAATTTGAGAAACATTCATAGATGGCAAAAATTCTTTCAGTTTCAAATATTTAAAAAACACCCACCAAATCACAATGAAACAAGATAAAAATTGAAGTGAAAAATAAATGAGGTACTAAAGTCATGAAATTTGTTTACATGATGGCAAGGGGAATCCAAGAACATAACTTGTAAATTAGGAATTAGAAAAAATTGTAATTACATGGCAGGATAGAGCCTATAAAAGATCAGGAACATCTCAATAAAAACCAATATTTATACAATTCATGACAGAAAATAACATAAACAAACAGATTTGTACTAATATGGACGGCAACACAAATAAATATATATAATTTATCATGACAATCACATTTAACTCAGCTCTTTTGGTCCAAGATTTTGATTCTCAGAAAGACAAATTCTTGGCACTATCTGAAATCAAGAATGCATGATAATTTAATTGATTTCAAATTCTACAGGTGTAAATCACATTTCGTTTTCGAGATGGCAAGTATCATTACATACATTAGTCGTATACTTGTGTAAGTGCTTCTTTAGCCATGGCACTCTTAAATGATGAGAGGAAACTAAAGGTGCTCCTTGAGCAAGTGGAGCAAAGAATTTATGTAAGGTCAATACACAAAATTCTTGGTCAGAACATGCAACCTAAATTTCATGATAAACATCATATGGCATGCCCATGATATACATTTTTTGAAATTCTTTTTATAAAGTCAGAAATAATTTTTTAGAGACTGATTTAAGTTTAAGACCAAAGCTAAAATTTCAAATAAGTAAAAACCTAAATTTTAAAATAAGTAAAGAAGCAGTGATGTGATCTTGAACTGCAGCTATACCGCAAAATTAAAAAAATCTCATTAAAGCCCGTCAAGCAGGAGTTGCATAAATACTCAGAATAGTTCAGAACAACTGTCTCAGGAAATGATAAATCAAAGTTTTGATTAGAATGAGGACAGGGAGAAATTACATCAACAGTCTTTGAACACTATACATATTTACAACAAATTGGCTCAACCAATTCAAATATCACTTCATTGGAAAATAACTAATTGTGGCTCGAAAGACTAGCTTTGGTTTCCCACATACGTTCTTATCTTTAACTGAAGTTAATCTTTTTATAGACACAGCAGGGAACTTTAAGATATAGTGAATTTCCAAAATCAGTCAAGAGGGAACAATGATGTATAAGTATAGTTTATGGGAAACCAAAGCTGATCTTGCTCAAGTAATCACATTTATAATAATATAATAGAAGATATATTTACAATCTTTTCACTTTGAGTGAATCGAATTTCACAGTAACAAGACACTGAAGCTATAAGTTACAATTGGTCTACATCACTTTTTTACTCAAATAAATACTATTCACAAAATGTACTATTTTTGGCTTGCATTGAACCAGGGGACAATATTGTTTCTGTTTTGACAAAGGAGCACAATAAATAATCATGCTCTCAAGACACGCATTTTAAAAGTTTAAAGAACAGCACAGGATACAACTTATGGCTTGGAATTTCAATACTGAAACGTATAAAGCCAGCAGATATCCAATAACCTTGGAAAAAAGCTGCCTTCATGACAAAAAAAAAAGACAAACTAGATGGCAACATATGAATACTGGTCATGTCGCGACGGGAGTACCCGAACGCAACGTCACAGGTAACAGAGTGTAGGCAGGCCCCTGAGACTACCTTCACTTGAATCACACACACACACACACACACACACGAACTCTCACTCACTCATTCACTCACACGCTAAAGCACATTGGACTATATTCTAAGTTCTGTGTCTGTGACAGTCCTGGGTAGTGACACGACATGATGGGAGGGTGGTGACAGTGGACTTAGCGAGGGCGACCTGGTGGCCAGGGGGGAGAGGGAGGGCGAGAAGGAGGGTGACATGGCGCTGGAGGTGCTGAAGCCGGCGCCAGGCCCCGGCCCGCCCGCTTCGTGACTGATGGGCGACCTGGGCATGAGAAGGAGCTGGGCCATGGAGTGCCCCGCGCCGCGCGGCCCATGGCCCGGTCCATGGCCAGGGTGCCCCGCGCCGCGCGGCCCCGGACCCCGGGACGTCATCACGGGGGCGATGGGGGGAATGGTCCTCGGCGCCACGTCGGTGAGCAGGGGCGGCGGCACGGTCTTCGGCGGGGGCTTGCTGCCCGAGCCCGCGCTCTGCCCGCTCGCCACGGACGCCGTGTCGTCCTTGAGCCTTGCGATCTCGGAGAAGACGTGCGCTAGCGGCTGGTACTGGGGACCCCAGTCCAGCAGGTAGTCCCAGTTGTAGCTGCCCGTCAGCTCCTCCTCGCTGTGCACGATCGAGCTGAGCGAGCCCGTCATGGAGGGCTGCTGCGTGGCGCTGGCCCCGCCGAGGCCGCCCGGCAGCACCGCCACGTCGGGGAAGCCGCCGTGGCCCATGACCAGCCCGCCCACGCTGGCCGCGCCCTCGTCCACGCTGCTGCCGCGCTCGCTGCCCACGTCGTTGAGCTTGGCGTAGATGATGTTGGTGATGTCCGCCTCGCCGGCCGTGTCCTCGTCGAACATGTGCAGGCCGAGGAGGGGGCCGGAGAGGGGCGGCATGGAGCCGGTGTGCGAGCCGGCGTGCGAGCCGGGGTGCGACGCGGCGTGGCTGGTCTCCATGGGCTCGGAGCACGACGTCCTCGCCGCCGTGTTGCCCGTGTCCACGATGCCCAGCCTGGCCAGGTACTGCTGCGTGTTGTGCACCGACACGTCCGACATGTTGTCGGCGTCCTGGCGGCCGCGGCCGCGCTGCCGCTGCTCGTTGATCATGCGGATCTCCTCGTCCTCCTCCTCGCCGTCCTCGGCCGAGCCCCGGCCGCTGGAGCCGGACTGCTCGGAGCCGGACAGCTCCGAGGTGGGAGCCCCGCGGCCCGCCGAGCCGGCCGTGTCCTTGCGGTACGGGGGGATCTCGTCGTACTTGGGCGGGGCGAACTGGCCGTGCTGTCCCGAACTGGGCATGGGGATGGTGTCGAACGCGCTGGGGTCCACGTAGGTGTCGGAGGTGACGCTGGCGCTGCCGCAGCCCGGGCCGAGGGGCGAGCCGAGCGGCGACACCAGGGCGGGCTTGTTCACCTTCTTGTGCCGCCGGTTGCGCATGTGCAGGAAGACGAACACGGCGCCGAAGGCCAGCACCACGAGGATGAGGGCGATCAGCAGCCCCAGCGCCCAGTCCGCCAGGCCGCCCCCGCTGGCCACAGCCGCGTTCGAGTCCAGAGCGCTGCTCGCCAGGTTGCCGCCGTGCTCCGCGCCGAGCAGCGGGTCCAGGGCGATCTCCACGACAGTCATGTTGGTGAGCGAGCCGGGCCGGCCCGAGCTGGCCGTCACCACCAGGCTCACGTCCTGCCCGGCGACCAACTCGGCCAGGTGCAGCTTCTTCTTGACGAGGATGGCGCCCGTCGTGCGGTTCACCTTGAGGTAGGGGTGCTGCACGTTGAGCTGGTAGACGACGCGGCCGTCGGGGCCCTTGTCTCTGTCCGTGGCGGTGACCCGGCCCACCTCGTGGGAGGCGGGGAGCGGCCCGCCCCGGGCGCCGCCCGCGAGGCCGCCCGGCAGCAGGAAGCGGTAGGTGCGCTCGGTGAACTGCGGGTAGAACTCGTCGCGGCTCTCCACCTCGACGCGCACCCTCACCCGGGCCTGCCGCCCGCCCGCGTCCGTGGCGCGGAGCGTGAAGGCGTACCTGTTGCGGGCCTCGTAGTCGTAGACGGCGTTGCTGGTGACCAGCCCCGTGGCGGCGTCCACCCTGAACAGCTTCCACGAGTCCTCCATGTCGGTGTACCCCGAGGCGGCCGCCGACACGATGGAGTAGTTGAGCGCGCCGTACTGGCCTCGGTCCAGGTCGACCGCCCGCGCCGTGAACACAGCCGTGCCCACGGGCTCGTTCTCCGGGATCCACTCGAGGTACTCGCTGACGGGGAACTGCGGCGAGTTGTCGTTCTCGTCGAGCAGGGTGACGGTGACGGTGGCGAGCGAGGCGAGCGGCGCGTCAGGCGGGAAGCGAGCGCTGTCCGCCGCGCGCACCACGAGCGAGAAGCGCTGCGCGTCCGAGTCGAAGTCCAGCGGCCGCTTCACGCTCAGCACGCCCGAGGCCGCGTCCAGGGCGAACACGTCCGCGTCGTTGCCCGACATGATGTGGTACACCACGTCCGCGTTGGGGCTGCCGGCCTGGTCCGCGTCCGAGGCGCTCACCGTCAGTATGGCCTGGCCCACGTCCGCGCCCTCCGACACCGCCACCTCGTACTCCTTGGAGGCGAACACGGGCGCGTGGTCGTTGGCGTCGTCCACCGTCACGTGCAGCAGGATGGAGGACGCGTTGCTGGAGAGCGCGGGGCTGTGGTGGGCCCCCGCGACCAGGCGCAGGCTGTACAGGTCCACAGCCTCCCGGTCCAGGGCGCGCATCAGCACCACGTCACCGCTCGGGCTGCAAGGGAACAGAACATCGTTAGCAGAGAGTCTGGCAAGACATCACCTACATGACATTTCTCTGTTGATGACGTCGTTTTGACGTCTCGTTGACTTCAAGGGAAGTCCATCGGGCGCCGTCTTAGTGTTTCCATGACCACACTGTACGAAAAAGTAGCTGTTTTTGGGAGCCGTTCCCAAAAAACAGGAGAGAACTAACACCAGTTTCGGAATATTTAAGACATATTTTGAGAGCTACACCAAAATGATGAGGACCTTCTAAAATGTATATCTGCATCAAAACGAGCCTCAAAAGTTTTAAACTGGTTTCTCGGGAAGGGCTCCCCAGTGCACCCTATATGTTTTGCTTGGGAATACTTATCAATTTCTATTTCGTCATTTTCAAGAGTCCCTCCTTCAGTTCCCCTCGAGAAAAGCTGTAGTGGGCTGCGCAGTGAGGACCCTCAACGTATTGCAATGATCGGAACATGCCAGCGATAACAGCAGTCCTTGACCTTGAGCTGTCGGAGTGGTCTAGTTACCTGAGCACTCGGAATGCTCCCGCCTGGTTCCCGTCCACGATGCTGTACAGCACGTCGCGGCCCGAGTCCACGGCGAAGGCACTGAACACGCCGATCTTCACGACCGTGGATCCCAGGGGAGCGTCCTCGCGGATGTGAACGCTGGAAAACAAATGACGGTCAGAATCGTTTCACATAGCTTGCACTGCGAAAAAAATTCTCGTGAAGTTACCAAAAATTACTGGAAAATTTCTGTCACAAGCATAATCGTACGTTTACAACATTCATTGTACATTTTTGAAAAATTGTATGATTATTTTGAAGATGAGAAGCATGAAAATGGCCTATTAAACGTTACGAAATCTCTCGTACTTAACAAGAAAAAGAACAAGAAAATTTAAGTTGTTTGTTTTCAACATTTTTTTTGTGTGCACGGAAGAATTTGGCAACAAGAAAGTTACTTAATTTCCTCCTAAAATGTATTGACAAACACACATAATTACCGTAGATGTAAGCGAATAGTCTAAAAATAGTACAGTTAATTTAAGAAAATATTTGGCATCTTGTTTGCAAGCTGTTACCCTAAGTTTGGCAGCGAGGTCTACTCACCGGTACTCGTCCTGGGTGAACTTGGGCGCGACTCCGGCGGCGTCTGCGACGCGGACCCTGACCGAGGCGGTGGCCGAGAGGGGCGGCTCGCCCCGGTCAGACGCTACGACGACCAGCTCCACGTCCCGGGTGTCCAGCTCGGTGCGGTTGGCGTACAGCGTGCCCGTCAGCTCGTCCAGGTAGAGGCCGCCGCGGGTGTGCTGCAGCGAGTAGCCCACCTCCCCGTTCAGGCCCGAGTCCAAGTCCGTCGCGTTCAGCGTCACCAGGGCGTGCCCCGCCTTCCCGCCTCCTAGAGTAAGGAACAGAGCTTTTAGTGAGGCAGAGCGCGTTGTGAATTTCTTGCGAAAACTTAAAAGATCATTTTTACAGAATAGGCCTACAGTGATTTTTGAGAAAATTAGAATCTTACTGGAATTTTGATTTATTTTAGTTTCATAGGCAGTCAAATATTACACGATTTAATGAAGAATTCAAGAAAAATTAAGTGAACCGAAATTTCATCCACAAGTTTTACGGTCAAATATTTCAGGATTGAATAAATAAAAGAATTTCAAAAAGATGTCGCAGAAAATTAGAAGTATAATTAACTGAATCGAATTTTGATCCACAAGTTGTAAAGCACTTTAAGGTTTACTCTAAATCAAACTTGGATCAGATACAGTCGAGTAGCACGTACCAGCCAGGGTGGCCTCGTAAGAGGTCTGCGTGAACACGGGGGCGTTGTCGTTCTCGTCCGTGACCTTGACGGTCAGCTGGGTGACGGCGGTGTAGACCGAGTCGGAGGAGACGACGCGGAGCTGGTACTCGCGCCGGGCCTCGTAGTCCAGGTGCCGGGTGAGGGTCACCTTGCCGCTGAAGCGGTCCATGGCGAAGGGGCCGTCCGTGGCGGCGAGCAGGTCGTCGCGCGGCAGGAAGGAGTAGGAGAGCGCCGGGTGGGTGTCCACGTCGTTGGCGGTGACCGCCGTGAGCACGGTGCCCAGCTCGCGGCCCTCGCTCACGCTCACCACTGAGTGCGGCGGGAAGGTGGGCCGGTTGTCGTTGACGTCCACCACGCTGATGCGGATCGTGGCCGTGCCGGTGAGCTGCTTGGCGCCGCCCTGGTCCGTGGCGATCACCTTTAGCCGGTACGAGTCGCGGATCTCCCTGTCCAGCACGATGTTGGTCTTGACCAGGCCCGAGGTGGCGGGAGAGATGACGAAGGCGTTGTCGTGGTTGCCGTCCACGATGTGGTACAGCAGCCGCGGGCTGTCCGCGTCCACGGCCGCCACCCGCACCACGAACGTGCCCTTGCTCCGGCCCTCGCGCACCGCGGCCGAGTACACGTCTTGCGTGAAGCGCGGCGCGTTGTCGTTGACGTCCTGCAGCTGCACGGTCACCTCGCAGTAGCCGTACAGGGTGCGGGCCTCCGCCTCGGCCTCGGCCACCACGACCAGCCGCAGCGAGGCGGCCTGCTCCCGGTCCAGGCGCGCGGAGTCCCGCACCCGGATCAGCCCGGTGCTCGGGTTGATGTCGAAGGCGTCCTGCTCGTCGCCGCCCGCCAGTCGGTACACGATGCGCTGCAGCCGGCTGTCGGACCGCACGGCGGCGACCTGCGCCACTGGAGTGCCCGGCGCCGCGTTCTCCTCCAGCTGGAACAGGTACGACTGGTTCTGGAAGCGCAGGCTGGTCGCGTCGTCTGCTGCGTCCTGGCCGGCCCCGGTGACCCTGATCTCCACTAGCCCGGTGGTGCTGAGCGGCGGGTTCCCCTTGTCCCTGGCGAGCACCTGCAGCCGAATCAGGCGGCCGGCCTCAGCAGCCAGCCCCGTGGACACCGTCACCACGCCCGTGCTGGGGTCCACGCGGAACTTGGGCACCGGCCCCGGCTCCAGCCCGGGCAGCAAGCCGGGCCCCGAGCTCACCAGGCTGTACAGCACCTCGGCGTTGGTGCCCAGGTCCTGGTCCACGGCGGAGACCCTCAGCACCGTCTGGCCCGGCTGGCTGGACGCCGGGATGGTCGCCGTGAAGGGGAAGCGCGTCAGCTCGGGCCGCTGGTCGTTCACGTCCGTCACCGTGATGTGCACCTGCACGCTCTGGGCGCGCGCGTCGTACCGGCCCCCGTCCGTCGCCACCACCAGGAAGCTGTACTCGGACTGCCGCTCGCGGTCCAAGGGCCTGCAGACAGAGACAGCCGCATCGTCACCTCCTGAGCCTTCACTTCGCCTTTAGTGACCAGAATGACAACGACGTAGTTGAACAACAGGGCCTAGGACATTTTTATTGAATGGCGGATACTATGATTTATGGGTATGTTGATCAACACTTTCCTGAGATTTGTTCAAAAACTTAAGAGACCAATGTTTTGTAAATTAAAAGGAAAAATAATTTCCATGTGAAGAAACACACTGTCAGAGAAGAGTGTCTCCATAATTTCCAACCGTACTTCAAATTCATCATCTTTGAATAACTTAAGACTGTAAGCATACATAAGCTTAAAAAAATACTTTTTAAATAACAGGTGCTAAAAATCCTTTGTCATGTCTTAACAGAGCTAGGCTTCTTCATTGTCTCGTTTATGTCACGCAATACGTGGTATCTTTTGAATGGCTGACTGCGTCTGAATGCCCCCCATTCCCTTGTTGTTGAAGATTCAACTTGCCCGACTCCTAAAAATTACGATGGACACATTCCCCAGGAACAAAGGAGCGTCGCGCCTCCCCCCCCCCCCCCCCCCCCCCCCCCCCCCGCTGTGCTCCGCTCCTAGGGTGTAAAGTGAGCCCGATATCTGACCTGGCAAGGCGTGGCTCGCTTTCGAGAACGAACGCACAGTCCCCGCGCAAAACAACAAGCATATCGAACACTGCACAAGTCAGCGGCTTGGCGAACCAAACAAAACAAATGACTCGCGAGAAAGCTATTAAATTTCTTCCGCGGGAGTCAGTCGGTACGCCCACAGCGACGGGCAGTGCAGAGCAGGCAGTGCAGCAGGCCGCTGGCCTTGCTGACGGGGCGGGCGGGCGGGCGGGCGGGCGGGCGGGGGGGGGGGGGGGGGGGGGGGGGGCAGACACAAGACATAGCCGCGCTATCGCGGCGGGAATCCAAAAGAGAAATAAAAACGGCCAGTCGTTTCGGTCGCCTCGCCTCGCCTCTCTGTGGTGATAATGAGCGGACTTAGTTAATAGTTTAATCCGGCTGCAGCAGATAGTACGTGCGACACTTTCTCGCCCCAATTACGACCCGACCGGGCGGGATAAGGAGCTATTATCGGTTTCCGCTGCAGTGCTTCGGCTGTAGCGTCTTGTTGAGGGGCACCGGGGGCAGCGCGGAGGAGTGAGTGCCGCGCCGCAACCTTCAAAGTCTACTCCGCTCTGACAACAAACTGCTTTCAATGTAACTTTTAGGCAATTCACTTCGAATTTTCGGCGAAAGGTCGCACACTCGAATTCTTAAAGCCCACACTACGGACTGAAAAAAAACAAAATTTAGAATGAGAGACCGCCAACTCAGACTCTGATCAGAAGCTGAAGCAGAGACTGGGATGTTGCTCCCTTTCTGAGCAGATTTCTCTACAGAATCTGATTTGGTGCTCATACTGTACATTCCGACTTTTGTTTTTTCTGAGCATCCCTTGTGATAGTCAGGCCTGTATCTCCACAACAAAGTTCCAAAAGATAAAAAATACTAATCTTTTCTTAAAAAAGAAATAATACAAAAATAGGGATCGTAAAAAGAAAGCAACAGTCCGAGTGAACCTACCCTGCCGTTGTGATGACCCCGGTCGCGTTGTCGATGCTGAAGAGCCAGTGGGTCTCGTTGGCCAGCGTGTAGGTGATGCGCGCGTTCTCGCCGGTGTCCGCGTCCGAGGCGCGCACCGTGAGGACGGAGTGCCCCGCCGGGACGTCCTCGGCCACCGAGGCGGCGTACCGGCCCTGCGAGAACTTGGGGTCGTTGTCGTTCTGGTCCTGCACCACGATGGAGATGTTGCAGGAGCCCTGCAGCGCCACGGGGGAGCCCCTGTCCCGCGCCGTCACCACCAGCCAGTACTGCGACACAGCCTCCCGGTCCAGGGGCTTGGCCGTCAGCTCGCCAGTGTCCGGGTCCAGCTGCAGCTTGTTGCCCACGTTGCCGGCTGAGCAAGAGAGAGACGCGTCGGTTAAGACCGAGAGGAGCAGACAGAGAAACCCAAGCATATCATAAACTCCGGCGCACCCCAACCCAGAAACCAAGCGCAAACAAATAGTTTTCATCGTCATTTTGAGACTTTGAACGAGTTTCGTAGCTTCCTGATCATTCTGAAATAAGTCTCAAGGTGGCCGTCCAAAATATTTTTTATTCGGTTTGGTTTCCTCAAAATCTGATTTTTTTTTGTACATTACGTACACTACATAGATCAATGCATAGACATTGTAGCTGAAAGTAATAACTGTATCCAGACAGAAATAAATGGTCATCGTCCATGGAGCACCACAGCCTCAGCGCGCCTTAAGCGCCTGTGTAAGTAGGCATAGGCAACCCGCTCAACACCGAAGCACGGAATTCAGAGGGTTGCCTACCCAGGAGTCCCTCACCGCCAGAACTGAAGCACACACCCAGATAAATGGAAATTTGCAGTGCTATTGTGTAATTTTAAAATTGATACCTAACCACCAATTTCTAATTTAGCGGTCAACATGCTCCATTCGCCAAAAAGTAAGCATGAAAATAGGAACAGAAGGGTTCCGTCTGAATTTACAGTTTGTTTGTTTAGTGGCTTCAAATCACTTTGCAGCCCTTGAAATCCCAAAGATTATTTAGTTCTGAACTCTCGCTCGCCGGTCATCGTACTATTGTACACGATTAATTGTGCCGATCAAGTATCATTTTGGAGTACAATCCATATGTTGCACATTGACAACTAATGAAAGCAACTCGAGTCGGAGTTTCTATTGGTGTCGACAGGACTTTGCAGTAAGATATGCAGTGGTGATAGACGCCGTGCTGGGCATGGCAATGTACATCGTACAGCACCTAGCCCTGCCCGCTCGCTTCCAAGTAGCATGCGTTCGGGCCATGGCACCTCACCGCGCCGCGCCGCGCCGCGCTGCATCCCAGCGTGGCGTGGCGTGGCGTGGCGTGGCGTGGCGTGGCGTGGCGTGGCGTGGCGTGGCGTGGCGTGGCGTGGCGTGGCGGGGCGGGGCGAGGTATGCCCCGGTGCGCCGGGCCGGGCCGTGGCGAGCCCGCGCGGGACGCGAAGGGACCGCGGCAGAGCGAGTAGAGCGAGCCAGGCAACTCTCTGTTCGGTGCATTCCAACCGACGACCGGGAACCCGACTGTCTACTCACCGGTGATGGTGTAGGTGATCTCGCCGTTGGCCCCCAGGTCGGGGTCCTCGGCCGCGAGGGTGTGCACCACGCCCTCCTCGGCGTTCTCGGGCACGTGGATGTGGTAGCAGCTGCCGGGCGGGAAGGCGGGCGCGTGGTCGTTCACGTCCAAGACCGTCACCTCCACGGTGGTCACGTCGTAGAGGTCCGGGGCGGCCGAGTCCACGGCCAGGACGGGCACCCGGTAGCTGGCGCGCTGCTCCCTGTCCAGCCGGCCCCGCGTCGACACCACGCCCCGGGCGGCGTCCACGGTGAACCTGTCGTCCGCTGCGCCCGCCGGGATGTGGTAGGTCAGGTTGCTGGCGGCGGCCGCGGACACTGCAGGGGTCATTTCGAAATGAATGTCTAAACCATCAACACGAACCAGCACAACACACCGGGACGACCGTCAGGGGTTCAAATCCCGGCCAGAGGAATGATTTTCTTCCTCTACACCGTTAAAAAGAATACCAGTGCTGGGGAGTCCTTCCCGACAAGCAGGAGTGAAGCAACGGCAGTTTCAAAATTTTGGGGGCTCATTTTGAGGACTGTGTAGAAATGCATTTTAGAGTTCCTTGATCATTCTGGTACAACCCTCAAAACGACCTTAAAAATTCCAAAACTGGTGTTACTTCTCGCCCGTTTCTCCGGAAGGGCTCCCCAAAACAGGCATTTTCTTTTTGCAGTGTAAGTCCGCACTTACCGTCAGCGCCCACTGGTCGCGCGGACACTCGCACCACGAAGCTGCCCTCGACGACGTCCTCGGACACGTTGGCCTGGTAGACGGGGCGGAGGAAGCGCGGCGGCGCGTCCGTGGCGCCCTTGACGAGGATGGTGAGCCGCAGCGTGGCGGTGCGGGAGAAGGGCTTGCCGTGGTCCGAGGCCGTCACGTTGATCACCATGGAGGCCGTCTCCGCGGGGCCGAGCGGCCGGGCCAGCGGCCTAGCGAGGCTCAGCACGCCGGAGTCGTAGCCCAGCGCCAGCCGGCCGTCCTCGTTCCCGGCCGAGATGACGTACGTGACCCTGCCGTTGTCCGCCGAGTCCCTGTCCACGGCCAGGACGTGGCAGAGCACGTCGCCGACGCGGTCCGAGTAGCGCACCGTGACAGAGGCGCTGCCCGCACCGCTGCTCGCCGGCGACACGAACTCTGGCGCGTTGTCGTTGGCGTCGATGACGCGGACGCGCGCGGTCATGGAGGCGGAGAGCCGCTCGGAGATGTTGGCGGCCTGGTCCGTGGCGCGCAGCACCAGCGTGTACTCGCGCACGCGCTCGTGGTCCAGGGTCGAGAGCAGCGAGACGCTGCCCGTCAGCGGGTCGACGGCGAAGGGCGTCGCCTCCAGCTGGGGCCAGGCCCGCAGCAGCGAGTACCGCACCTCGCCGTTGACGCCCGCGTCTGCGTCCGAGGCCGTCAGGTTCCACAGCGTCAAGCCTACGGCGGCGTCCTCGCGCACCGACAGCGTGATGGGGTCGGCCGGCCAGGAGGGTGCGTTGTCGTTCACGTCCAGCACCTCGACGCGCACCGACACGGCGGAGCTCTGCGGGTGGCTGGAGGATCCGATGTCCAGCGCGCGCACCTCCAGCCGGTACTCGGCCTGCCGCTCGCGGTCCAGGCGCCCCGCCACCACCAGGGCCCCCGTGCCCCGGGCCACGTCCAGCGCGGCCCCCTGCGCGGCCCCCGCGGCCCCCGCGGAGGACGCCTCGCTGGGGAGGGACGTCAGCGTGTAGGTCACGTGGCGGTGCGTCGTGTCGCCCTGGGCGGCGCCACCGCCAGCCACTGTGCCGATCTGGTACCCCACAGGGGCGTCTTCGCGCACCTGCAACAACAACACACGAGGATTAGTATTGGACTTGGGACGGAGTGGGATGGGGTGAGGTGCCTCGGTGGAGGCTCGGTGGAGGTAACCTAATTAACCTAACCTAACAGAACGGGGAAGGGCAGCACGTGGAGACTGTACAGAAATTTTTGATGGCTGGGCCGTCTTTGCTGGCCGTATGGAAACCGCTCTTCTTCTCAACGCCTTTGAATAAAAGCTCAGGAGAATAGAGCGGAAAGGTTCAGGCAAAACCGAAACAGAGGAGCAATACGATTTTGACTAAGGAACAGCAAGCCTGGAACATACCTGGAAGACGAGGCTGGAGGAGGTGAAGGTGGACCTGTTGTCGTTGACGTCGAGGACCTCCACCCTGAGCACGCGGATGGTCTGGCGGGGTGGTGAGCCGGAGTCCGTGGCCGCCACCTGCAGCCGGTAGATGGCGCGCTCCTCGTGGTTCAGCACGGCTCGGGTCCGCATCACGCCCGACACGGGGTCCACGGTGAACAGCCCCGCCGCGTCAGAGTCTGCAACAAGAGGAGGAGAGACGCAGCCTGTGAGAGCGGCAGCCCACTGTGCGCCGCGGCGCGGGGGATAGCTGACCATCGGGCGCTGGCTAGGCTATCACTGCTTCCCTTCATTTCAATGGAGTCACAAATTTATAATAAAGAAAAGCATAGAATTTTGATTTCGGACCAGTTTTTGGCGACTATTTTTGGAATTATGCTAATTTTACGATACATGGTGATTTTCAAGTTATGAATATTCCAAAATTCTCGCAATTTTCCATGATTTGGTCCAAACAACAGACTGTTTTCAAGACTAAAAATAAAAAAATAAAAAGGTAGAAAAAAAATATCCGATTCAGAGTTTTTTTTTATTTTACGGCTATGGCCCTATTTTAAAACGTTCCCAAAGAAGCGTCGCGTCACTTCATAGTTGAGTGGAGGTAAGAACGGCAAGGCGGTGACTTACCCCTGACGATGGAGAAGGTCACCGAGCCGTTGGCGCCCAGGTCGCGGTCCACGGCGCGGAGGCGGCCGACCTCGGTGCCGGGTGCCTGCTCCTCACGCACACTCATCACGTCGTCCTGGGGGTCCACCAGCTCGGGGGAGTTGTCGTTGACGTCCAGCACGGTGACCTTGACGGTGACCCGGGCCGAGCGGGGCGGGGAGCCGGCGTCCCGGGCCTCGGCGACCAGCTCGTACTCCGAGCGCGCCTCGCGGTCCAGGGCCGTCCGCGTGCTGATCTCGCCTGGAACGAGGAGACAAACACCGTCAGTCACGACATTTAAATGCCATATCGAATCCACGTCGATCAAACGTCGTCAGAACAGAAATTTTGGTCGGTGTTTTTAAAGGCAAAATCATCGATTCGCCGTGGAAATGTGGCCGATTTCGGTCATCGACTTTTGCACCAGTCATTTATTTTACTGGGTTCTCGAGCTCTCCTGTGCAGAGAAAACAATACCCAGATCCGACTGCATTTCGAAACAAACCTATCCAAAAAAAAATAAATAATAAAATAAAAATCAATAACCATAAAAAGAACTGTTCAACATCATCTTGAGACCTGTTCAAAAAGAACTGGCTGAATGCCAACTAACTTTTCCTTTATTCCAGACTTCGTTTCGTGTCGTTTTTTCTGTTCAAGTCTCTGAAACGTGCAATAGGATCGTTAATATCCCACACACGAGAGCCTTTCAACGCTGGAAGGTCACGGCTCAGACTGCCAGGGGTACGCCAGGGGCTGGTGTGGTCTTCATTCTAGTTTAGGCCTAAGAGGCATTAACTGAACACTCTAGATTATATAGACTGAAGACTCTCGATTCGCGCATTCCGACCGTAGGGAATAGCATGCTGACGACCCGCGTTTACTGCTGTCCTAATCTCGAGCGGCTTCAGAGCTTCAGAGTCACACATGCAGCCTAGCCCTGAGGACGACTGCTCCCCCCCCCCCCCCTTCATTTAGATCGTCTGGACCGCTGGGAGTGCGTGCGAGCGTGCGGTGCGTGGGGGAGCGGCCTCGCCTCGCTACTCGCATTATCTTACTCCGTTTTCCCGGAATACGCACCGGGGGGGGGGGGGGGGGGGGGGGGGGGGGGGGGGGGGGGGGGG
>CABIKL010001476.1:0-15265 GCA_902196195.1 Aptinothrips rufus
GGAGTACCGAACCACGCACGACACGCCAAGGCCCGCCCCGCCGGATTAGCCAGTTTGTATTGCAGCGATCATTATTTATGGGCATTACTCATGCAAAGACGCTGCTCACTGCACTCTGCCCCGGGAGGCCACGCCAGGACCTGCCAGGACCCGCCAGGACCCCGCCAAGGGAGATCAGCCAGTCTGCCTGTACTGAACTCGGGCTTATGGAGGGCTTGGAGGGCGCTTCAGCTCCCAGCTCGGCTTTCCTCGTCCCGGCTCGGCTCGGCTCGGCTCGGCTCGGCTCCGAGGCGCGGAAAGGGCGGGCGACGCAGGGTGCGGGGTTGGGCGGTGTGCAGTACTGTACTCTGCTCGCGGCGCGGGGAAGTCGAATGAAGGGTTTGGATTACTCATCATCACCAGCCTGTTTACGGATCAAGATGTCACCGCGCCATATTGATCCAGAGACAGCTCGCTCCCCTCCCTCGTGCTGGTGCACTAGGGATGAACAAGCACGACGCCCGCGCCCGCGCTATACGTCTACACTCCAAAAATTTCGGGGAGAACATCTTTGCCCTTTTTATTTATTTTAAATTTTGTAAAATCATTTTACGACACTAGAATTAGTAACAATTTGACAACAATTTTGTGATCGAGTACAGTAAAACAAGATTCTCACTAATTCTACTGATGTTTGAAAAAGCTACTACGCCTGAACGGAAACATTCTTACACAGTACGGCACGACGGTGTGAGGAGCTGCTCTCTGAATCGAGTGCCTCGCAGCGTTAGAAGTTTCCGATTCAGTTAGAGTTGGCACTGCGCCCGAGCCGACGCGAGCTGAGCCGACCCGAGCTGAGCCGAGCGAGCCCTCTCATCCTGCACCCGTTTGAGGGCGCATACCGCCAGGGCGCGGCGTGGCTTGGCGTGGCGTTGAGTCATAAGGCGAAGCGGGGTGCGTGAGGGGGCCTAAATGCATTATGATTTCCTTACAAACAAAGTGATTTTAATTCAAAGAATTTTGTACAGCCGTGCAGAGGTCTATCGGCTATAAGTACTCTCAAGACCGGGAACAGGACCGCTCTGATCGGATATACAACCGCTCCGATTTGTACTACACAGGATTAACAAAACTGTCCGTAAAATACAAACCGGTTAATTCAAGGTTGTTGCAAGACCACGATTTTAAAATTTCCTTAGTTGGGAGCCGCGTGGACTTCCGTGTGGACTCCACCCGGAAGCAAGGCTCCAGCAGAGGCTCCAGCCGAGGCAGTGAGTTGGGAGCCGCGTGGACTTCCGTGTGGACTCCACCCGGAAGGAAGGCTCCAGCAGAGGCTCCAGCCGAGGCAGTGAGTTGGGAGCCGCGTGGACTTCCGTGTGGACTCCACCCGGAAGGAATGCTCCAGCAGAGGCTCCAGCCGAAGCAGTGGCGCCCAATGCATTTCAAACTGGGGGTTCAAAGGCACCCCCACGTCAACCACTAACACCACTCCTCTCCGAAAAAGTGTTCTGCTGACAGTGGAACAAACTTTAACGTCCCTTGTTCTACGTGGAACAATACTAATAACTCGATAATTAAACACAATAAAAACGGTTTTGTGAGATCATACGATTTTGAGACTCCAGCCCAGGGAAGGGTTGACTCGCTAAGAGAAGCGGCGAATACAAATAAGATACGGGAAGGAAGTTCAGCGCACTGAACCCGTGGCGACGGGCGGCTGCTCGTTTGGCTCGCCTCGCCTCGCCTCCCACGCGTCGGGGCAGCGCGGGGCAGCGAGGGGCAGCGCCATCGGATTGGCATGGTGACACTAGGCAGGTCGCGGCCGGCGCCAGGGATGGATGCGATACGGCTGATATCGTGAGATATCGCTGATGTATAGTCGGAAGTGGTGGCGGCCAGACAGATCCCCGGCCCCCCCTCCCCCCCCCTTACCCCCGGGGCGCGCTGCTTCGCGAGAGGGCGGCGGCCGGCTATACGTGATACGCTTGTAATTGTGATGGGCGCCGCTCTTCCCCCCGCACCACCCCCCTCCCCCCGCTATTGTCGCACTGACCATCGTCATGGCTTTCGACACCATGTGGGGCAGACTATCAGCGTGGGCCGATCAGACCGGCTGCTGCTGCTGCTGCTGCTGCTGCCTCTGCTGCTGCTGCCTCTGCTGCTGCTGCCTCTGCTGCTGCTGCTGCAGCGGCTTCTGAGCGCGGAGAAAGAGTACAAACGACGGGAGACAAAGGCAAAAGCAGCCCCAAGTCGCTCGTCGTGAGCTCCTCCCCCCCCCCCCCCCCCCCCCTCCCCTCCCCGCCCCCCTCTCTGCGATGTTGGTTGGTTTTGAACTTCGGAGTCTCTTTATAGACTCATGTTGTGCGGAGTCTACTAACGTTGAAAGTGCATACATACGCGAAGTGAGGACAATCTCATCATTACTGCGCAGTGCAGGGCCGTGACACTACAGGTCTCCATAGATCCCCATTGTCAGGCCGACGCCCCCTGTTGGTAGGCAGCCAGCAATGCACTTCCGGCGGGGCGGGGCGGGGCGGGTAGCGAACAATGCATTACCAAGCAACGCAGGCCGCCGCTATGGCGTGCGGCGTGGCGTGGCGTGGCTTGTGGCGTGGCGCCCCTCAGGCAGGATGAGGCACGGTTAACAAGCACGGAAACCGACAGCTAGCATTCCGGGCTATGCTAATAATCATCAGATCCTCAACGAGCGAGCTCAAACTGGCACTCGAATACTTTCCAAAGACCTGAGAACAGAGACAAATAATTTCATCCGCGAAGATTTAATTTTAGGAACAATCCGAGTGTCTCTTTGATAATATCTAGACAACAGCAGGGATGTTGTTAAACGTTCTCGTCGCTAACGCTATCCTGGCGGATTACTGTGGAGACGCTGCTCCACATAATGTTTGAATCTGGCGCGCTGAAGCATTGCTGCACTTCGGTGCATTCGACTAGCCGAGAGTGAATAGCCGAAAGGGAGCCGAACACCTGGCTGGCTAGGTTGCGCGAGGGTGGACAGTGCCAGCCAGGTGTTCGGCTCCCTTTCGGCTATTCACTCTCGGCTAGTCGAATGCACCGAAGTGCAGCAATGCTTCAGCGCGCCAGATTCAAACATCATGTGGAGCAGCGTCTCCACAATTACCGCAGCCCGTGACTCCCTCCCGCTTCAGTCTGCCCTTTGGCACTGCCGAATTGGCAGTGCAGGCGAGGCCACTCAACGAATAGGGACACTGCGGTGCAAATGGAAGCGTACACAACTAGATGAGGCTCTCCCGAGGCTCTCCGCCCCGCCCCGCCCCGCCCCGCCCAGCCCAGCCCGTCCCCCAGGACGGCACGATTAGCCGTTTCCAGTTCCACCCTCCTGGCTGCAAACCTCTTTCATCTGCAAAACCGACCCCTCCCTTACCCTCCCTACACCGAGCCCTTCCCATCCGAAAACAAACCGCAGGGAACACCCTTTCCCTTTCCCAGCCGCTGTCGACGCGTCTTCTAAAATAATTTGCTCACAAAAGAGAAGCCGGGCTGCAGAGCCGCGTGGGTGGGGGGGCGGGGGGGGGGAGGGGGGGGGAGGAAATCCGCAGCTCTGTACTATCATAGTTCAAAACTCAACATTGAGACTCTATTTCTGATACGGCGTGTTTCAAAGCAAAGACATGTATCGTGAAGCAGAGGTTGGTAGGCCTGCAGTGCTCCCTGCGCGGGACACCCGATGTAATGTCCCGCTGGGCCGTGCTCTAAGCAGCTCCAAGCCGAGCAGCTAGCGTCGCTAGCGACGAGTTGATCATGCGGTAAGTTTAACCTCCCGTCGCGTCGCGTCGCCGACTCGGTTAGAATCTGTCGGAGCTCGGGGCTCGGCTCGGGGTCGAATACGAATCGAATATAGCCGGTGCCGAAGGAGCCGACGCGACGGGCCCACCTGAGCTAGCAGAACTTGGCGAAGGGTTCGAGACCGGGGCTGGAAAGGGGGGCGTCCATCTCTATGGAAATATTCCGTGAACAGACAGCCTGTGTGAGGGGGAAGGGGGTAGTGGTGGGGGTGAGGGGCAGAGGCAGATGCTCGACCCGGACAAGACGAGACGCATCGGTGATTTTCGGAACGCCCCACTCCCGCAGCGCAACATGGTCCTTATGCAATATGTATAGTGGACGGTGTGCAGCGCCACGCCACGCTACGCCACGCCACGGCACGCCACGCCATGGCATGGCAGCGCAGACAGGCGTCAATATAAGCTCTGCACCTGCTGCGTGGCGGAGCGTGGCGGCGACCGGTGACGTCTAACAGGCCTCAACCCGCCTCAACCGGATAACATGGCCTCTAAGACTACTAACTTTACTGAGCAAAACTTTAAAATTACTGAGCAAGTACTGACAAAAAAGTATATAAAAAGAACTTTTGTGGCCGTTTTTTTTCGGATCAATTTTTTTAAATCGCTGACTTTTATTAAATTAACACAAAATGACTGTCTTTACTAGACAATACTGAGCTAGTTTGACCCCTGCATCTTCGCGTGGGAGTTAGGACGGCGTATAGGAGAGGGGCAGGAAATGCACACAGTCGGTCTCGGGCTGGTGCAGGACGGCACTCCAGCAGGCCGTGAAACTTGTCGACCAACGCCCGCTGCGCATCGGCCGTCTCTTTATGAGATCTCGCATCGCGAGTCCCTTTATGGCGGCAGATAAAGAAACGTATCGTAAAAGGTTCGCTTCGCAGATTCCGAGGTGGCCTCCGTCGTCTTCCGTGAGCCGCTCAACCCTGGCAGTCCCCCCCCCCCCCATCCCCCCCTCGCCGTCCCCAGCTATACCCGCACCCCGCACGCAGGCGATGTCGTTTGGCAAATCGTCGTCGGTCAAATCGTCGTGGCTGAACCTGCCTGGAGCCGACGCACAGTATCACCCCCATCACTTCCCCTACCGCCCCGCCGCCCGGAGCAGGGCGGGGCGGGGCGGGGCGGGGCGCTGTCTCGCGCTTCGTTGACCTTTGTTATACCTTTTGAGCTGGTGCAGGGCTGGCGGCACTAGGGGTCGGCTCGATGTGGGCGAAAGGACGGGCCATAGGGGGAGGGGGTTGGGGAGCGGAGGGGTGGGGGTCCTGCCCTTGCTGCACCGAGCAGCGCACCACTGTACTGCCGCGCGGCACGTCATAACGCCAGGGCAGGGATGATCCGTATAATTCAGCAATAGCAGGGCCCTGCAGGCGAGGGGGTGATGTGTGATCAACAGCGGGGTGGCGTGGCATGGCGTGGCGTGGCGGGGCGTGCTCGCCGCGGGGCGGCCACAAGATGGCAGCCCACGCGATGCTCAGGTCGTCTTTATGGATCAAAGCGCTGCTCTGTCCTTGTCCTTCCCCGCCCTGCGCTGCAATCACACAGATCGGGACGATCCCTACGAGGGCGGAGGGCGTGGCGTGGCGTGGTGTGGTTGCAGTCCCAGTGTAAACGCGGCAGGATAAAAGAACTGAGGGTAAAATTAAAATTGTTTGGGGGTGGCACTGCATTGCAAGCCGCGGGAGCCAAGGCCAAGCCGTAGGCCGCCGGGGCGCGCCGGGGCGGGGTCCGGGGTGGAGCGTTCAGGAGGAGGATCCAGGCGGGGAGGGGAGGGGAGGGGATGGCGAGGCACTGCGGCCGGGCCCGGGAGGTGAGGGTCGGATTTAACCGTCCGCCTGATTTGAAAGAACACTGATCCAGCCGCTTAGTGGGGCATAGCGTATCTGTGCGCGTGGCCCGGCCAGACCTAACAACTTTACCACGGTGCGCTCTGGCGCCGCCTCGCTCGCCGCCTCCCCTGGCCCTGAGCTCTACGGTACGCAGCACGACGCTCGCCATCAAGGGAACGACCGCAGCCAGGTTGCCGATCGTGGCGTGGCGCGGCGTGGCGCGGCGTGGCTTCAGTCAGCGTTCAACACGAATCAGGCCGGGGGTTGTGCTCGCAGCACCGAGCTGTTTAATTGTTATAGCGCGCTCACCGCTCAGACAGCGGAGCGGCAAGAGCAAGTCGGAGAGGACGTGGCTGCAGTGGCTGGGTGCGGCACGCCCGCCCGCCCGGGTCTGTCGCGACCAAGAGCAATAGGTAGGGGTGAGTGAGCGGCAGGAGGGGAGGGTAGGGGGTTGGTGGACGAACAGTTGCTGCGTGCTTATCTGCGAGCACCGGAATGTGAACAGCTCGCAGACGCTAACCATCCCCCTCCCCCCACCCCAACCCCCGCCCCGCGGTGCTACGCCTTGTCTCATCCCGCCCGGCTCAAACCAGGGCGAAATTGTGTGGTCGTGGGGCTGGAAAGACACGGGACGTAGCAAGAGAAGGCGGGGGCGCGGGTCGGTCGCTGCTTTCTCGCGGCCCCAATATGCTGCTTGCCGGATCCCGCCGCATGGAAAGTACCTATTTTAATTTATCGAGGGTGTTTATCTATGTTCTTCTTCCCGGAAGTCCTGCTCGCAGGATCAGATGTACTTAGGGGCTGTCTAGAAATTACGTCAGGGTCTAACGCTTGAACTTTCTTCGAGAAACCACGTCGACAATGCGATGTGAACGCATGGACGTAGAATTTCTCATAACTCGCAGCGACTCACTTGTTGCAAGCGAGATTTTTTCCGTTGATTCGCTCCTACGGTAGAGGACGACTAATACGAAGATAACTCGCGTCCACGCCAATTTTTCAGCAGTCAGGCCATTGCTGACAAGAGGAAGTAAATAGCAGAGATAGTGTCAGCGGCCCGCATGGCGTCGTGTCGTGGCCCAGGTCAGGTCAACCTGGCCGTGAGGAATATTTGTCCCGTCCTGGCCCTGCCTGCCCGCTGCCCTGGACTGAAGCAGGGTTCCTGATTTATCTCTGCCGATCGACGCTGCGCTCGGGACCGGAAGGATATATTTCAGATTCCAGCACAGCTTGCGCTATTCTCCATTCCCCAATCCTCAACCATTACAGAGGTCAGTCTTTCGTTTTATCCCACAACAGTTTGGCAATGCTTTTGCTCCTCTCTTGAGAACCCCACCGGCCGGGGCCTTTCGATACTGTCGATTTGGTTTTGCACCGCCGCCATTGTTTTCTTATCAAAATCGAATCGTCTACTGTCGCAGCCCATATCAGCAACCTTCTCATTCTTCCGTTCATCCTCCTGGAACTCTCCCTCACATCGGGGAGTGAGAGCCAACATTTCTACCTGGGAGCGCATAATAGCGTTTCCCTCGAATTTCGTGGTCATCTAATATGTCTTCTCTCTCCGATCCTCTCTTTTCTTTTCGTCATTCCCTCCCATCCTCGCCCTCTCTCCGATCCGTTCTCCCTCACCAGCCCTCCTCTTTCTCTAATCGCGCTCTTGAACACGAATGTAACGACGGGTCACGGTTATTAAAATCCTTGCTATATCAGCGCAGTGCCGGGCCGGCCGCCCTCCACCCTTGGGCTAACTAGCGTCCAACCCTTCCCTTTCCCCGCCGACCTCCGCCAATCCCTCCTTTTATCCCTACCCTCCTGATTTGATAATATAACGCACAAACGCTTTGGCCCCGACACGTGTCTGCCTCACAAATGGAATGTGCAGTGATAAGCTACGAGAACAATAAACGGCGGTGGCGGAGTGGGGTGCCGCACGGCCCGCGAGGGAGGAAGGGAGGGAGGAAGGGAGGGAGGACGGGCAGCCACCCTCCCAGGGAGGGAGAGAGAAGGGATGCCAAAGCTCAACGCGGTGTCATGGTATTGAACCTCTTTTGAACGCTCTTCACTATTTCTACAATTCATAATAGACCAGCTAATCGTAATTATTTTGGCTTGAACACCTAAATTCTCTCTTTTTCTTCAAACTCACAATTAAATTTTGTACTCAGCGTTTCATGTGTAATGCCGCCCAGGTCGTGGCGCCTGCAGTCCGCGCCAAGCCAGTCGGAAAGTAATGTCGTGGTTCACGTCGCCCGACTCGACGCTTTCAAAGATCGCAGCCGGAGATCGCAAGAGTCACATTAAAAGTTTCAAGCCCGCCCCTTAGTAAGGGTTGCCACTGGCGTGGCGTGGCGTGGCGTTTCTTGCTCGGAGGTGTGGAAGCGAGCCATACCATTGCTCGGAGCTGCCGCCCCCACTCTCGTGTCCTTCCAACTGTCAACACGAGTGTCGGGGGTGATCCGGTCGATACTCGAGTACCTGCCCGCACTCTGTTTGCCGGCATTGTTTGCCCCGCCACGCCCCACCCCGCCCCGCCCGCCACGCCCCGCCACGCCCCGCCCTACCCCGCCCTGTGACACTTGGCCCGCAGGACTTTAGAAGGCGCGTGCCACCCCAGCCGGCCCCGTCGAATAACTTCCACAAGTGGAAGGGAAAGTGTGTGACAACTCCATTCAGAGGACTCGCTCACGATTCGCTCAGTGCTCGCTCAGGGCTAGCTCAGGGCGCTAGGGCCAGGGCGGTTTGCAACAAAGAAAGATGCTCAATTACAAATAATTTCAAGCATATCACTAGTAGAAGCATTTCTTTGCGATTTCGAAGAATTTCTTTCGCAATCTCAAAGGAAATGTTTTCTGTACGAAAATTCTCCGGAAGCTAGTAATGCGAAACCCTTCGTATGATCCAAAGCATTGTCCTCGCAACTGCTAGGAACATCTTCCGCAGAGCGTTTCCTTGTGAGCTTTTGCCAGTGTATCATCCAGCGAGTAACAACGTTAGCCCTTTGAGATGCTGTGCGGTGCAGCTCTTGATGAGGAGTGGGGGAAGGGGGAGGGGTGATACCCGGAGGTGAGCCCCGAGGGTCAGAGGTCACAGCCGACCCGGCGCGGCCAGCCTTGGATTGGCTGCACGTTGTGTGCTCCCTGACGCCCGCGGCTCTGGCTGCGGTCTGGCTGCTTGTCCTCAGCCCTTTCGGCCTTCCGCTAGAAGGGACTTGCCCGCCTTGCCCCGGGCGAATCAGCGCGCTTCTCGTAACAAAGGAAGGGGGCAGGCAGTCCAATCAACGTAATCAACATTGGCTACATCACTCGTATGCAGTTGCATTGTTATTGCAGTGAGTGAGGCGAGCTATGACGCTATGACAATCAGAGGGTTGTTGCAAGGCTGTATGTTTTGGGTGCTTAAACAAACTTGGAAGCAAACAAAGTTTGGAAAACTTAGGCGAAACTCGGTTAGCTTACTGGCCTAAACGTCAGCAAACTTCAACAGTCGACGGAGACTTTAGTAAAAGGTAACAAACTCGAGGAAGTTGCGCTACCTTAATGAAACTTGTGAAAACGTTCAGTTTAAATTGGTGAGCTTCGGGATAGTCGTTGGTGGATAATCGAGATATCGAATCAAAAGCTGTTTTTTGTGTGTTTTTTTTTGCGCGAGGCGCACTGCTACGCGACTTGACTTGAGTTGCTGACTGTCTATTAGTGTCCATGTCTTGGGGATTGATGAGCCACAGGCGCTCGTTGGAAGGGGGAAAAGGGGGGGAGGGGGGAGTAGGGGGGGATGGAAGGGAAGGGAACGGCAGGCAGGCGTCACGTCGTGTGCCCCAGTCCAGCCAGTCGAGCAGTTTATTTCCGTCGCGCTCCGCGTGGCGTGTGGCGTGAGCAGGCCGCGGTCCAGTCGTGTTCAACGGAGCGTGTGCTCGTGTGCTCCTGGTCGCTACGTCCTCACGGACTGCCCTGCCCGACCCAGCCCGGCTGTCTCCAGCCCGGCTGTCTCCAGCCCGGCCACCCAATCGACTCGCCTACCGTGAAATCCTCCCCCCGCTGATCACCACGTGTGAGAGAGGCCGACGCATGGTCCGGCCAAGCACTGACAAAAACATCACAAAGGAATGCTTCGGAACTACCCAGCATTTTGAGGATGGGAATTACGAAAAATAGTAAATTTCAGTCATAGTACGGGAGCAGAAAAATGCGAGCAAATACAGTATACGCACCGGAGAGGGTAGGGTGTCCCCACTATTCCACTGGGTTCCCCTACTCTTTCAGCCGAGCAGAGGTCTGTAGTTATTCGCATTTTCCTTCGACTGAAATTCACTGTTTCATTCTCTTAAGCATGTTTTGAGTAAGCTGTGGCGTCTGCTGTGCTCTACTCTTACAGCCATGTTTCCAATAAAGTCCACAATAATTTCATTAGTTCTTAATGAATCGTTACAAACATTATGCTCAGACCCCAAATGTCCACTAAAAAGTTTAAGACGTCATAAAATCGAAACTAAAAGACAGCAAATTTATGAAGATTTCACGAAAACACTGGGAACACAAACATAAATATAAGGGAATGCAAGAGAATACAAGACACTGCAAGAGAATACATGAGAATAATACAAGTGAATGCAAAAGAATACAACAGAATACAGGTGAATAAAAAATATGAGTTCAACAGAATCCAAAGGAATTCAAAATAATTCATCGAACGCGTACGAGACAATACATGAGTCGCGTCGAAGTCACAGACTTATTATGAAAATGCGAACCATTTTGCTCGCCATTCTGTCACCCATCGCTGTGTGTATGGCTTGAGTTCTTACATCTCAGCACTTCAACCACCCACGCAGCCTGGAGAGGCGATGGAGAGAGTTATTCTCGCAGTGGCAGTGGTGCGGTCCAGTGGAGGGATGGGAGAGGAGAGGAGAGGAGAGGAGAGGAGAGGAGAGGAGAGGAGGGGAGGGGAGGGGAGGGGAGGGGAGGGGAGGGAGGTCGCACCTCCTTCCCTTCCAGCCCACCGCATCGCTGTCCAGACTCATCCATCGCTAATGAGAGCAGGAGCAGGCGAGTCGGGGCGGGGCGCCTGACGAGCCGAGGGTAGGCAACCCAGCAACACTCCGCTGTGTTGTGGACGGGCCCGCCCCGCCTCGCACGACGCGAGACGCGCTGCACTGCATGGAGACGAGGCGAGACGAGTCGAGACGCTCTAAGAGGATTATTTCACCAGTCAGCCGCCTGCAGCACGCGTCGCATGGCCTTCCCTCCTGGTCACTTTAAGTATTCGTTGTGCTGATAACTGCTAGGCCGCCTGACTAGTTGTCCGGGATAAGTAGTCAGTAGGAATGATACAACTTGTTTGTATGACAAAGGCACGTTGCACTCACTAGCAGTGGTATTAAAGATGCCGAGGTTTACCCGAAGCCTGCCAAACTCAGACTGCCTTGCTCGCCCGTGAGGTAGCACCTCGCGGCCGTGGCCGAAAGTGCTACTCTCAGCAAGAGTGCATTTATGCATTGGCTCAGTGTGAGCACTCCCCCTCTACCTTGCATCGCCCCTGCGCGGCCGCCCAGCCCAGCCCCGCCCCGCCCCGCCCCGCCCCGCCCCGCCCCGCTCCGCCTCGAGGGGAGAGAGCAGCGCGCGGGGTATAACAAGAGCGAGCGTTTCGTTATCTCTGGCGTTTGACGCAAAATGATGATGCGTCACGCAGACAGCGGGAAGGCAAGCGGAAAAACTATGCAACTGATTGGTCGCCCCGGGGCACGGTGCGGCGCAGCGGGGAGTGCAGTGCGAGGGCGGGGCGGGGCGGGGCGGGGCGGGGCGGGGCGGGGCGGGGCGGGGCGGGGCGGGGAGGAGAGTGTAGCCTCGCTGCAGGCGGCTGCGGGGCTGGAGCCTGGCGCTCGGAGGGCCGCTGGAGGGTGCTCACGCTGGAGTTACCCGCCGCGTACTGGAGCGTCCTTGGAACGCCTTGGGATCGTCTGAACGCTGCGATGAAATAGCGTCACGAGGCGAGTAGCGAGTTGGCGTGCCTTTGGATGGCGCTAAGCTCTGCGCTGAGCTCGGCGCTGAGCAGAGCATCCACTGGCCGGACTCTCATCGCAGAGACGCGCTGCAATGGGTGCTCCTGACGGGGTGCTTCGGGCGGAATCGAATGAGATCGTCTCCTTTTCTGTCTCTCGCTGCAGCCTCCCCCCTTCCACCTCCTCCTCCTCCGCAGCGGTCCGACTCAATAACCTCTTCCACAGTGATTTCAAATTAACTCAGCCAAGTTGAAAGGAAATGGTTGTCCTCTGCTAGGATGTCGGCTTTGTTCTGCAGGGCCTGAATTCACAAGGGCCCTGCAGAGGTCGCTTCCAGCATCTTCGTTCCGCCTGGAATAACGACCGTCAGGTTTTATATCGCGAGCCGCGCGGATAAAAAAGACCTTTGTCCGCGTAATATACCGGCTAGTAGGGAAATCATAGCGCTCGCGTTCCACCTTCTGTTAGCTCCTTGAATGCGGATAACTAATGAAAACAAATCCGGTCCAAATCTTGAATTCTTCGGACGTACTATCGTTCAAAATTCAGTCCAGATTAACAAAATCTTTGAATGCTGTTTTCGAGGCTTTTGACATGTTTGGAGCGCAAGAGGTGCGCGTTTAGGCCTCAGAAAACCGCACAGTCCAGACTGTCTGCCTGTGAAAGTATAATATATCTAAACTCTAACAAATTTACAGGCCATTTTTGACCCCCCAAAAAAATGCGATTAGGAGTGTGATGTTTCTCTCAGCTCGCTGAAGCATTTAAAGGTTAAAGGCCAGACGAACTTTCCTCAAGAGGATTGGTCTGAGCGTCAAGGCAGAGCAGGCGGGCACAGGGAGAACTAGTAACGAGCTACCCGCTACGCTCCGCACCCAGCCACCCACCCACACACAGCAGAGTAATCAAGTCAAAAGCGATCAGTTGAGCACATAGCATTGTGATGGCGCCCCGCCCTCCCTTCCCTTCCCTTCCCTTCTACTCGGCTACCCCGCCCCGCCCCGCCCCGCCCCGCAGCAACAAGTACTGGAGTCTGGGGCTCGCTTTGGAGCGAGCGGCTCTGTCTGGAGCCTGGAGCCGAGCAGTGGCATAGCGCGGCCACAGCCGATGTGAGGGGAGTGTTCCGGACTTACCACCCCGCCCCGCCCCGCCCCGCCCCGCCCCGCCCATCAAGTCATACGGGTACGCCCGTCCCGCCCACTGTCTTGTCAGTACGTGTGTGTGAGTGAGTGTGTGTGATCCCGGACCCTTTCAGTTGATTGACAACAAACGTAAAACGTGCCGTTTGTTGGGGCATGGCATAGGGCAGGCAGGCCCTCATGCGACGGGACGGGGCAGGGGGCAGTCTGCCGAGCAGTAGTCTGCCCCAATACAATCAATCCGCTAGCTGGCCGTGCCTGTTCGAGTGAAGAATGGGCTCAGTCAGTGCGCGCCGCAAACCCGGCCACCCGGCCAGCGAATTGAATGCATATTATTTCTTGCATCATTGCGGGCGAGTCATCCGCGTGTCTCTGACCAGAAATTTTCATAACTTTTATCTTGGTGCGAGATGCTGAAATGGCATTATAAGGATCCCACAGGGTAAATGTGCAACCGAAATTTGTCCTAAAGTGTCAAAGAATTGCGCGAAGAATTGTATACGACGTTTTTGAGCATGAGAAGCATATGACCTGACAAATATAACGATTTTTTTAAAGTAAATTTACAATTACTTGTAAAGTTGCGACTTAGGCGCGGAAAATTCTTTAGTCGCAAAATATTTCGGTTAAGAAACTTTGATTCGTTAACTCTAAAACGCTCAGACCACAGCTCAGATACAAATTGATTTTCCTTCAAGCTTTTCTCTGCTAAAGTGCACACGTGTAATTTTATTGGTTGACCGATTCGATTCGATTCGATTCAAGATGGAGTTGGTGCCACTGGCAAAGTGTAAGAGCAGCCTGCCGGGGCGGGGCCTTTATCTGACTCGCCACATAGGGACACCGGCAATGTCAGAACGCTGAACTCCGTAACGGGATGAAGTCAGTGGAAGGGATGGGCCTATCCGCGCCACACAGATTAGAACGGGCTGGCTGGCTGGCTGGCAACCCCCGGGTTGAAACCCAGAGTCCGGGTTCTCACCGGGAATCAAACCATCGCTGCGCTGGCTGGCACTCGTCCAGGCAGCCGCGCTGTGCGCTGTGGACCCTGGGGCGGGGCCAGCAGAGGGAGGCTCTACTCTACAGCCCGCATCCCGCCGCACCCAGCCTGGCCGGCCAAGGATATGGAATGGAGTCGTCCCGGGACTTTGCAGCGCACACGGGTGTGAGGTGATTGAGAGGGAATCGTTTTCGATGCAGAGGTATCCTGAGCCTTGGCCCAAACGCCACATGCGTCAAGGCCTCACTTATTTTTTTGTGAAATTTGGCAAATGGGATATGAGAAACACCCCAACTCTATTCTTTTCTGATTCGCGTCTGGTTGCTGGGTTGGCAATGTTCCCTTACTCAACGGGGTTGAGGATCTCAAAGCTCTTGAGAAGTGGCGGACAGAGCAAGAACCAGTTCCTTCTGGCCAGCCTATAAGAAATCACCGGGAGTGTAGCGGCGCGATAATGGAGGTGCTCCTTCTGATCTCAGCCGGGCTGGGCTGGGCTGGATCTCTGCCAGCCCTGCCCGCTGCGCTGCCTACAGGTACGACTCCCCCCCACCCCCTTCCCCTTCCAGCAGCACCCGAGCACAGCCTGCAGGCTGCAGCGCCACAGCCTTGCATTGCGATGCAGGGGCTTGTCCCCAGTCTCATCAGTTCTATTGGCCGAGGGCTGTTATTTCCACGCTGATAGGCACATTCTCTCTAATTTAACATCAATTCTCCTCCACCTCTCCTCGTGTGGCCTGCCTCCTTGGCTGCTCCAGCACCCTCATGTGCTCCCCGCGGGCTGCGAGGGGTGATGTGGGCGGGGTGGGGTGGGGCGGGGCGGGGCGGGGCGAGGTGGGGCGGGGTGGGGCTCAACCTACTTTGCTTCTTCTATCTTCGTCCCCATCTTTCTTCTACACTGCACCAAGCATCGTGATGGTGGCCCACGCCGCCCCTCATGTGCCTTCCTCTATGTTGTCGCAGTAAACAGACCACGAAGAATGACGGTGTACACGGCCGCCAACTTTCCCATCATATTTCAGATGTCTGGCCTGGTGCGGGGGCGGGGGCCAGCTCCCTAAGCCGAGCACTACAGGAATCGCTCAGGAGAGGAGAGCAGAGAGGGAAGAGAAGGGAAGGAGGCTACTCGAACGGTGCTGTGGAGAAACTACGGTCTATACAGCAGCGTCTCGGAGATGTGTCGCCCACGCCGAACGTGCCAGCTGAGGATGTGCTTGGGGTGGCGAAGCGTGGTGGGGCGTGGCGGGGCGTGGCGGGGCGTGGCGAGGCGGGGCGTGGCGTGGCGTGGCGTGGCGTGGCGTGGCGTGGCGAGGCGGGGCGAGGCGGGAGTGCGACAGCTTCCCAAACGCAGGCTCCCCGCGGACCAGTGGTACAGCCAAACTCGCAGGCCAAGGCAGCTAGTAGCCCAGAGCAGTCCATAACAGCATCGCCCCCCCCCCCCCCCCCCCCCCCCCCCCCCCCCCCCCCCCCCCCCCCCCCCCCCCCCCCCCCCCCCCCCC
>CABIKL010001477.1:0-15262 GCA_902196195.1 Aptinothrips rufus
GGGTGACGTCCGCTGCCGACGCGTGAAGCGCCTCTAAAAGCGGACATAAAAATGGCAGCAGGTTCCACGATCACCGCGAGGGTTTTCATGGAGGTGTGGGCAGGTATTGGGAGCTGAAGGGATTAGGGGAGAGGGAGGCACCAGGAACCAAGGTCATCTGGGGACCGCCGCCGTACAGCTACATTGTCAAAGTGCGACTTTGTCGGTCAGTCTTCTGTCTCAAGCGTACACGTGCACTTCTACTCGTACGTTGTCAATACGTAAGCTACACGTAGATAAGTACTGCAAAAAAGTTGTGTATATTTATGACGAAACAGTTCGAAAAGTAACTTTAACGATCTTCGTCAATTTACAGCACATTTTTGGAAGTGTTCTACCTCTATCTGCCAGCATTATGTATCCGCAAATTTTGGAATATGTTGTGGCCGGTTATGGCAGTAATCTTTTAGCCGGGAGGAACACACACCAAAACAATTTCGAGGTATCCAATCCAAGCAACACCTGTTGTAAATCTACAAAAAATTTGTCGTCAAGAAATTTCCCAACGAGAGACGCTTAGAGGCGGAATACCGCATGTCCCACTTCGACTGCGCCGCATGACGTGGGATGATGGCTTTGCGGTAGACTCTATTTGCGAATAATTGCTTCTACCGTAAAAAAAAAGTCGAACGCATTCACATAAAAGCATTCATTCGAGCGCCGTCAATGTTAGCACGGACCGAAAGCTGTTATTGTCCCATACCATCCTGGTCTGCGTTTTGCCACGGACTTTCATCAAGCATTCAATTCGGAGTGAAAACATTTTTTTCCTTGTCCTAGTCCCTCTCATACAGAGTGAATGCTACTTTCAAGTTTTCAGTGAACGCTCATTGACCGCACAGGTCTTGTGAAGCAAGGAGCCACACGGCTGAAGCGGCCCGGCCCGGCATACTCTCGCTACCCATGCTCTACCCAGCAGCCGACCTTGGCCTCATCTCGGGGGACCGCGCAGGAGAGGGATACACTGCAAAACTCACACCCTTAAATCGAAATAATTTTCGAAGGAAGTACGCAACAGGTTCATAAAGGCTCAACAAAATTTTAAAAGTAGTAGTGTTTACATTAAAAAGTGTAGTGCACAAAATCATCGTGTTTCAAATGTCTTGATCACAACTTTCGTAATGCAGCGAGAAGTGCCAACACACTTTTGTGAAATGATCAACAAACATGTAAAGTTAAAAAATTTCTCATCGCTTTTTAAATGTATTTATCAACACTATGAGGTGTTCAAAGTGTCACCACTTTCAGAATGTGTTATTCAGCACACCTTCAATTACAGTGATTGCTCCTGCTTCTGCCCTTTTCTGCCGAAAGGCCCACACACGTGACTAAGGCAGCTCTCCCCGCCCCACCCCTTCACCCGAGGGGCCGCTTTAGATTCTGGTGCCGAGGGCTGGGCTCATTTGCCTGGCGTGTCGTGTCGGGCGGGTGGTGGGCCTGGATCGCCTCCCCCTATGAGGATGCGTGACCTGGCCTTCGACCGGGACGACGATCCCCCACAAATCACGAAAGACGCGTCTCCACACCTGTGGTTATCATCAGCGAATTTCATCACAGCTGGAAAAAGGCTGGAGGTGGTCTGATGGCGACCCCAGAGGGAAGACTCAATCTCAAGCGTGTACTTGTAACTTACACACAGTTCAAGAACACAATATCGACATAATGCGCAGTGACTTGAATTCCATTTAGAAAACACTTTCACAGATTCAATGAGTTAAAATTTAGCGAATGGTAAGTTAAATCAAAGGAATCAAATTTAATTTCTAGTCCCTTCAATGTCGCTAATATATTTTACGTTCTTGACTTATTATGTGACTTAACATTACTACTGAACATATTTACGTAAAACGTCTTTCGAAAGCAATCTGACTAAACTGAATCGTGCGTCACGAACTAAAAACAAAAACGGACGACCCGGGCGATTCGGCCCTCGATTGGGTCCAATTTCATTCCTCTTTAGAGGACTTACTTCTGCCATGCAGGAACTAATAATGCGCGGTCCCCGATCGCGCTGTGTCTTTGTGGTCCATGTGAAGGGCTCCTCCAATCTCAAGGACTAAGTTCAGATCACCCTAAAGGGAAGCCAACGGCGTTAATGAGCTCGACACTGGATGCGGTGACGTCTCCAAGAAGGGAAGGGTGGTAGGGAGGAGGAGGAGGCAAAGCCCTTCGAGACACCAAGTTACCACGCCGCACATGTCTGGGCCCTGCTGCTGCTGCGGCAACAAAGAGCAATACCGCTTTGTCGTGTATTGAAAGCGACGCGAGGCGACGCCTCTCAGCAGATTTACACTAATAATTTGAAATTTTTCTATTTGTTACTGCGTTTTTTTTTAAAACCGTTACTTGATTAATTTCTTAGTGCTAATTAACAGTTAACGCCTCGATAAAACCAGGCAAGTTAATAAAAAGAGGTAATTGGGGGCAGCAGAAAGTCCCAAGATCAGTTAATTTCAAAACTGCCATTCATCTAAGTAAGACTAGTGGTACGCTTATAGCAGCATGAGCAGAAACTGCCTGGATTACATTTGACTTTGAGATCAAAACTGTTGAATCGTTACAAAGTATTACTTTGTATTATTATGCAAATACAAATCCTATGAGGTACAGAGCACTTTCTTTGTGTCGATTTTACAGTGCGAATGCCTGTCTGGGTCACGTGACAATAGCGACTCTCGCCCCTTCAGTCTCTCCGCCCCGCTCACCTTCTTCAGAGTAGCTTCATTCTTCCCGTACACTTTCCACAATATGACACCCCGTTACGATAAGGGGCCGTCCATATATTAGGCAGGGCTGCCGAGCGACGTGCGAAGGTGCGCCCGAAGAGCCTAAGGAGGAAGAGAGAGGCCACCATTATGGGGCTGCTGCGAGACGGACAGAGATCGGGCTACTTTAGTGATGCGGCAGGTCTCTCTCGTGTTGTCTCTTTACATGTGCTACCTTGCGCCTGCTTCAGTGCCACAGCGTGACCTTCGCCTTTAGAACGAGGTGCTGTTCTAACCTCGCCATCACCAACCTGCTCACAGCACCGCACCTTCATCACACCGCACTGTCCAAGACTGAAATTGTTATACACTTCTTCTATTTTATTTATTGACGCAATTTCCTGCTTCCAAGCAATTTTTATATCAAATCTTTCTTTATAAATGAAGGAAAACATTTTCGAAACAAATGTACCAATTTATAGGAAGCATCCGTCACATTGGCAGTCGTATCGTAAATGCTATTTCCGAGCTATTTCAGAGTACGTGACGCTGGTGCGGTCTACGTTATACATTCACAGCCTATCGCCTGATTTAATTCCATCACGATCAGGACTGAAAAATAAACTTTCCCCCCCAACGACGATCTGCACAATGAGTTGTGCACGGCGCGGCTTTCGAAGTCGAGAAGGCGAGAAGTCGAGTTGTGCGCGTCCGGGCCGACTTTGCAAGAACCACTGCATTGTGACGTCCGTCCGGTTCTTTTGCTCCTGCTCGGCCGGCCGGTTCCATCATCACGGAGGAAAGAGGAAGGAGGGGAGGCGGAGAGGAAAGAGGAAGGAGGGGAGGTGGAGAGGAAAGAGGAAAGAGGGAGGGGAGGTGGAGAGGAAAGAGGAAGGAGGGGAGCTGGAGAGGAAAGGGATGGGAAGTCGCCCCTCGGAAAAGACGTAAAGGAAAAGGACGTTACGACTGAAGGACCGTCGCGATCCCGCGCTATGCCTCGGACAAGGCCTTCAAGCTCGTTTCGCATGCAGCGATGCTGGAGCCCTGCTCTGCGCCGGGGGAATCAGCCGTGTCGACTTGCGAATATTCTAAGTGGAGCGCTGCTACACTGATTACCATTAGGTGCTCTCAAGGCTAGACCACTAGACCAGTAGATCTGTCGCAGACAGGCCGAACCGGTTCGGCCGTGCTCAGTGTTTTCACAGGTACCCAAATAAATTATCTTAGAAAAGATAATACATACTACGATGAAAAGTCCGAAACCTAAACAAACATAGTTGCGTGATAACGACCTCTCCTGCTCAAAAAAACGTAGAAAGAAAATAAGACAACTCGAACCGTAAGGTACTTAGGAGCAAACACTAGACAGGCTTTTTGTTTTGTAAATGTATCTAGATGAAATAGTAACCACAAAAAAAGAAACATTTCAATGTAATACTTAGAGAAACCGTAATGTAAAAACTTTCAACATCTGGCTGCGCTTGCTTTATCTCTTACTATCAAACCTCAACTTGTTATAACGTATTAACAACTCAGTGCATATTATGAAGACAATCCACAGTATAATGAACCAATCTGTTTAAAATACGAACAACTTGAGTTGTTCGAAACAACGACTGATCACAATACGAACACATTTGAAATAAGAGTGCGTACTCGACAAAGCATCTTTCCTTACAATGCTCGTCAGACACCACAACGATTGAATACCCTCTCGTTAGTTTTAGTGTCGGGTCCAAGGTGTTAGCTGCTTGTAATTCTCAACACGTCTTGGGGCAGCCGACCTGGCCTGGGTCCGGCCTGCTGGCTGGACAAGCCTGCTAGGGCCTCCTGGGTCTCAAGATCTGACCAGAGCGGACCGAGGCGACCTCATCCCGACAAAAGCCGTGGGAGGAGGCTTCGGACGAATGAGAATTTCGGCAGAGCGAGACTGCAGGCAATCTCCAGGTAGCAATGTAACCGAGGTAGGCTCAGATGAAAACGTAATTTCACAAGTGTGATTAATAGACGAAAGTTTCATCATCTCAAATTTTATCCGAGAAGCAACACAAAATTAATATTTTCTGTGAAATTTATGCACTCTATGAAAGTTTTCGCCCTGCGTCTGATGTATTTTTCGACACTTTGGAATATGCTAAATCGTAGTTCGAATTTGTCTTTTATAATCAGCAACGCACGAGAGTTGAGACTTAGTTGTCAGTGGATAAATGCCGGAGTTGTAAGTCTACCTCGACGTACCCCGAGGGTCTACCTGCTCAACGGACTCCAATTTGCGGACGGTTTAGAAACTTTTTTCGCGCCTGCTAAAAGGAACAGAAGGGCGGACAGGGACAAGAGCGAAACAGAGCAATTACCCAGTTTACAACTTACATTATGCCTGGAGTTGCATTAAATTTATTTTTTTCGGTCATTACCATACGTGCCGACCCGACGGCGTAACAGATCCCCGGCCAACATTCGCAGGTCAGGGGACCTTCCCTCCCACATGCTGTAAATAGTAGCAGGTCCACAGCTTGTCCCACACAGCGTCCGAGCTTACCACCCACCTCGCTAGAATGCCAGGCATAGCAGAGCCTGGGTGAGATATAGAGAGACTCAATGAGAGAGCCTTGCCACGTCACGTGGTCTGGCTGGAGAAGACTGGACTTCCTTTCAATGGCGGCCCAAGAGTAAACATGGTGCCTCCACTCTCATGTACCATGGGTCCTCTCATGTGGGACCATGGGTAACAAAGGTGAAACTGTTGGTCTCCGAGTCGGGACCGGCCTGTAGGACCTATCATGGTCACTTTTGGGCCACCTTTGATCGTCTTCCTTCCACTTGGATAGACCTTCAATAGAAATAATGCCAGTAATTATCTCCATAGAGCGTGCCCTACATCATCCAAAGCATCTGACCAATGTCGTTACAAGGCCACACAGGGTCGGCAACTCTCTCCCCTACGGTCTCTCCCAAAGAGCTGTCTCCTCGCCGCGTCGCAGCTATACCAGGTGCTGCCTCAACGCGCATAGCGTTCCCGCCGAAAAGGCTGGTGCGCTGGAATTCTATTCAACATTGTGCGACGATGTTGACCGTCGCCTTTTGTTGACGTTGTCCCAGCTGCTGGTGTAGTTAAGGCGGCTGAAGTCTGGTTGGAGAGACGGGTCAGCCGTGCGCCCGGGGGGAGGGGGGGGGCGGGAGGGGGGGGGGGGGCACACGGGATGAGCCAAGCCATACCAGGGCGCAGCGTGAACTTGCATGCATTAGCAATAAAGGGTAATATATTCATAAAGGGCCCGTTAGCAGGGCTAAGGCGGCAAGTAACGCACCTTGCAGTCATCAACCTTGGCCCTTCCCGCCTCGGCCTGGCCACCCCACCCTGCCCTTATTGTACTACCGCGGCCCTTTGCCTATTCAATCCTGCCTACAACATCGGATTCTGCTACTGCCTCTCTTCTCCCTCAATCCCTACATACACAAAAACTCCAATCAGGCCGACATTCGAGCAGATTTGTGGATTGGACAGACCAATCGGCTGCAATGTGTTTCGACAACAAAAGAAAGAATATGCGTTTTAGACACTGAAGTTTTCCTAACATAAACCAAGGGTCCGGTCGTACAATTTTCCGAAAAAATTGAAAAATGTCGATACGCAACAAAAACATTTTGAGTTTTGTTATTTTTCCAAGAAAATTTTGAAAATCAAATCGGCTTTTACAGAGTTTGGGGGAAAATCTTATAGCAAGGCATTTCTTGCTGGTTTTCTAGATTGAAAACTCAGCCACTGGACAGCAAGATCCAAATCAGTTGACGCGCAGCTTCATACCCTAATATATGCAGATAAGTTTTTTCTGACCGTTCTGATGCGGGCGCAGACTTTGGCCCCTGGCCGAGCATCCTGACGGGGCCAGCCAAGTGGTTTACGGACGAGCCATAACCTCGACCGAACCACCATCAATCTTTTTCATGGGCTATCGCTGCTGTCCTAACCGCAGGGCAGCAAGCTATGGCTGGGGTAGGGCATGGCTGCGGATGCTTATAGGAGAGAAATCACTCACAGAACGTTGATGCCTAAAACTATCCTTGTAAAAATAAAGACAACACTGTAAGTGTTGTAGCAGAGCAAGATGCTAAATGGATTCTTTAACTGCTATGTTCTTTTAAGGAATTAGTTGCACAGTTAAAATGAGTTCACCAAAACTACTCTGAAAAAGGTGACTAAGTCGTAGGGCAGAAATTCCCTATAGATTAAGAAAAACTAACTTGAATCACGATCAGTTTTGGAGGCACCACCCATAGAGAGCAGATTTCACTACACGGAGGTACATTTGCTTTAGCGGTATTAAGTTGAAGTGGCTTGGTAGGTAAGACAATGGTTCTCGCGTCAACTTCGAGATGTTGAGAAGACGGGTGTGATAGGTAACGAGGCAGTGTGGCCTCAGATGAGGCATTTATTATCAAGTCAGAACCTATTTTCGTGACTGTGGACAGTGCTGTCAACAAAACTTATCCATCATTTATTGGGAGACGGCGTGGCGGTGGGAATACGCAGCAGGGTTTCAAATCGATCCATCAATGTGCTGGCAAGTTGTTACACCTTGCGCCGCCTTGCGCCGCCTCGACCGAGGGGGGCTTGTCGTTTTCACCTCATGCTCAATCTTCAGAAGCTGGCACGTCAATAAGCCGCGAGGACAGAAACAGCTGCGAATCGCGTGATGGATCCGTCTCGAGCTGTGTTCCTCAATTCCCTTTGAGAAGTTTTATCTCTTTCAAAGACGTATACGCTGCTGATACTTATTATGTATGCAAAATGATTTCGGAAGGAACCGATTTTGGCGCGCAGTCTCTCCCTTGTGCCTCGCACGAGTGAGTCAGCTCGTCGTGCGCAGCGGTTCAAATGCAAATAGCAATTTTTCATCAAGATGTTCAATTTCCTGTCGATGAGCAAAAGCCAGCTCGCTGGCTGGCTTTTGAGGAGCTTATTACTACGCTCTAGGTCAGGTCAGGTCAATACGTCGACACATTCTTTCTGAAAAAAAGAAAAAGCAAATGGCAAGCGATCGCTACCATAGATTGATCTGAACGAAGCACAGCATATCTGCCCAGAGTGATGACTAACCACTCCATGATCAGTAATACGCATTTAGCCAAAGTTTGGCGAAATAATAGTTTTCAAGAATATCGTCCCTAAACTTTTAAATGCTCTAATTTTTACACATTTGCCTTTCCCGCTATGGCGAATGGAAGGTAATTCAATTTACATTACACCTTCGAACAGGAATCGAGAGCGATGCCTCTACTGTAGATTAGAGCGAGCTTCAGGTCTCGCATGTTAGGAAACGGAAGGAGGATGGGAAGGGGGGGGGGGGGGGGCATGACTAGCGTCGCTAGGAGTCTGATGTCACCCCTCATCTCATCTCCCTGCCCTTCTCATCCCTCCAGTCCTCCATGAGTCCTCCCTTCCCCGCCTGGAGCCGCGCCTGCACGTCTAGGTGCGCCAGTGACATGAGGGGCATGTCCTTGCCACGCCTGAGGGAGGAAGGACGGGGCAGGGAGGGGGAGGGGACGTAACGGCGTGCTCTGCGCCGCAGTCAGTCGCAGTCATCCGAGCCATGAGGCCATGAGGGTCCTGGGAGGGGAGAGGACGGATATTCGCGCGACCCCGCCACTTCCTCCAGCTCAAGTCCAAGTCAGTTCCATTAACATCGGCACATCTCGCACATCGGGCCTCGACAGATCCACAGTTATAGGGAAAGAGTGGCTTGTGGACTAACACACAGACAGATTAAGAGCGACAGAGACGCGGGCATACTGTACTGAAAGATTCTTCTCGGCAGTGACTCCATCGTCATGTCAAAGAGAAAAATGTGAGCGGAATAGGGTATTCCAAAGAAGCGAGGTATGGAAGTCGAAGAACAAGCACTCCCGTTCCAGGCGTCTTTGCGGTACCCTATAACCTCTAATATCCTATGCTCCGAATTAACAAAGAAGTTTTCTGTACTGTTATCGTCATCATTATCCTCCTTTGTGAATGTTTCAGCACCTACAGGAACTATCTTATCCGTCTCGATCGTTTACTGCAGGCTCAGAGTCTCACCCATGAGAAGTGCGGCAAGTAAAAAATGACGCAAGTTTGCCTACGACCGCAGTGCAAACATCGACAGTGCCCTTCTCCCATCTTTGTACAATGGACAAGGGGGTGGGGGTAGGGGTTGATGGTCCTATCATTTTTAGGCACGAAGTAGCCTTATAGTTTTACCCCAGGATGTTTTTTTTTTTTTTAGTTTCAAGCATGGCCTACTACGGAAAACTTTTCGTTCTCTGCAGGGTTTTTCTAAATCTTGAGCAGTAGCAGTAGCTCTTATTTCATTTCTCGCTATCGATTCCACAAGAAATGTATTTTCACTCAGTAATGAAAGCAAATAAATTAATTTTAACAAAAGAATAGCGTGGATGGAAGAAGAATTTTGGTCAAGGTCGTGTTCTGACAGTTAAGGCTAGGAAGATTAGCTAGGAAAATCGTGAATCACCTTCTTTTCAGGGGTAGTGACAGTCCGGAGCACGGTCACACAGCACGTACCTGCAAAGATACAAACAGAAATTATTTTATGGACATATGATTAATTTTTCTGGCGGGTACTTGGATTGTAGGAGCCCAGAGAGTCTGCTGGATCAACTGCTGTATCAACGTCAAAGTGGTAAATCCAAGGAACTTTTATATAACGCAAGGCACGAGATGGTGCAGATGAATACAATAAACAGGACATTACTGCGCGATTCACTTGCTGAAGTGGCAGGACGTCCATGCTCCCTGAATGAGTCACAAGCTCAGATGCTGGAGAAGACTGATCACTCTTCATGACGGGCAACGGGCCAGCCAGGATGCAGCCACCAATCGCCAAGCACCACGTAAAGTTCGGTTTTCCAGGGCGAAACTGCTCCCGTATAAAGAGGAGAGCAAGAGGTTCGCCATATTGAGTGCAAAATTACACCGTCAGGCACTTGCCAAGAACGAGCGAGCAGATGTGGAGTGGGTTCTTTATTTCATGCACTATATGACAGTGAAATAATAACTGTTTCACAAGCTATGGGGTCAGGTGTAATTTCCTCTTTTACCCCGAATTAATGACATTCGACCAGGAATAATTGGTAAACATACGTATCAGTGTACAGCAGGTAAACCACAAGCACGTTAGAGTAGTTTACAGTGTGTGTTTGATCTCGAGCACGCGGAGTTCGCTAGGCAGTTATGTCACCCATACACAAGCTCAGAGCGAGCGAGGCAGTTTGACTAAGAGGATCATCACGGGTTACTTGGAGCGAGACCAAAGGTGCCCGTGTCCCTGCCTGGCTCCCCTCATTTCCAGCTAATTTACTCAGGTTCCTTTGATTGGTTGGTGAGCATCCCGACTTAAGGCACACTTCCCGCCAGCCGCATACCTCGACCCACATCTCTTGACAGGTAGGTAAAGGTGGTCTTATCAACTTCATGACAGGTCCTTGAAAGAGTAATGGCTGTGCAACTGCGGACCGAGGAACTTGCCACCCTGTTAGACTCATAAGTCATCTCGACCTGCTTCCATGCAAATGTCGCAGGTAGTTTCAGGGCCTGCCTGCGGTTCACGGAGCAAGGGGCAAACGTTACAGTGATTTACGGTTAAATGCATGATTTCGTGCCAAATTTACGCCCGTAGCGTGACAAATCGGGGAGGCGTGGTGCTGTATTCACTCCGTTTCATGGCATGACTTTCGAACGCGAGATCACATAATATGGTGATATTGTTTCAATACCTCAAAGACAATATGCCTTCTATGTTATGAGATTGCTTCACAAAGTGGCTCCCTCGACATTATTCTGAAATTTACATCATTTGATAAATTTCACGGAAAGTCAAAAAAAATAGTAGATAGGTCTGAAAGCCACTGGCATGCGGGTGTGTCTATTTCATAGCATACGCGTACTCTACATTATTTGGCTGTAACTTCATTTGTATCGCAAGCAGTATATAAGACTGAACGCTTACACATTCCCACGACCATGGAAAGAGTCACAATTAAAGTAAACGCCGAGTACTTTCTTTCCGAAGTGATTATGAACGAGGAGCGAGAAGGAAGCGCAATGTAGAGAAATTCCCCCCGGGGATCCAAGCAGATGGGCTGGGCTCCTCGCCTAGGTGGTGGCCCCCGACCAGGTGAGGTCCCAACAGCCGCTAACCTCATTACTGGCGAAGAAAGTAATGGTCATGGTCTCCCAGAGACCATACAGAAGAGCCCCGAACAGGATACAGAGTACTTAATATCTTTCACACCTCCGCGTGTACGAACGACACAACCCCTCTTACCATGTATGGGAGAAAACCGTGCAAACCAGGAACGTTCTCTTTTTAAGTTTCCATGTAAACAGTATCAACGACTAGAATGGCATCCAGTCATATAACTTCAAAAAAAAAAAGACGAAGAAGGAACTATACCGTGCAGAGTAAATTTTGAAGGTATAACTCACAGACAGTTTCAATTCCGATCGAGAAATATTTAATTCTGATAACAGAAATCGTGTCCAATGCTCGTCTTACATTGCCTGAAGTTTATAGGCCGACGTCTGCTTTCCCGAGAAACTGAAATGAAGCAGCAGCATCTCCAGCCCAGCATGCAACACAAACTCCTGGCCTGATTTAACGGGAGGGGAAAGTTTCCTCAATGACCAGCAGATGTGAGCGATTACCCAGCGGCCGTGCCGAAGGGCAGGGCAGCAGGGCAGGGGGCCGTCCGTTACTTTCACTCCTGCTTCAGCGCCCAAGAACCAGTGATAGCAGTACAGGGTCAAAAAGGGTAGAAAAACAAATCTTTCTGAGTAAAATAAAACGAGTAAAAATCTGCATTTAAATCCGAATTGAGTATTTTGCTTCCAGCTTTTGTACTAATGTATTTTCTTACATATGCGTAAAATAGAAAATAATAACGCATAACAGCAATAATTAGTGCATTAAAGTCTCGATGTAGTTTAAGCAAGTCCATTTCGAAGCACACGCATATCCAAAAACAATAAGTGAGGTCTATTCATTTAAATAAGACTATACAGACAAAACAAAGTATAGTAAAAACTCTCTCACCGCTCTTACTCTAGTTCTTTAAACGGTTAATAACCAGATAGCTTTAGATCACAAGGTTGACGTTCGAGCAATAATAAAGTAGACGGAACGGAACATCTGCCAGTACCGAGGGAACAAGACGACTAGACCATGTTAGACCGCGAGTAAGAGCGTTTAAGGGCAGCCCCGGGAGAGCGCGCGATAGCACGGCAGCAGACAAATGGACGAACCAACTGGCAGGCAGGGCAGGCAGGGCAGGCAGGGCAGGCAGGGCAGGCAGGGCACGGCAGGGCACGGCAGGGCACGGCAGGGCACGGCAGGGCACGGCAGGGCAGGGCAGAGCAGAGCCTGCTGCTCTCCCCTCCCCTCCCCGCAGCTCTATTTTTCCATTATTACACACCGACGCGGGGTCAGTGACGGATGTGCTACAAGTGTGGAGAGTGGCTTGGCGTAGCGGAGAGTCTGCACAGTGCACATGCCTCAGCCCAGCCCAGCCCAGCCCGCAGCACCATTACCGAACAGGAGTTCTATCAGCCAAGTTGGAGGCACACTTAAAAGATCTCAAAACGTTTTTCTGTGGATTTTCTGGAGTGGTACCCACAACTACACTTTGTAATAACTAGGATCTACTTTGATGTCAAAATTGTCACTAAGCAGCTACTACGAAACTTTTACTAATTCTGGTAATGCGTAAAAGCGTAGATAAGTCGGAACAAAATTCTTGAGATATTTGAAGCGTGTCTTGCAGCGGCTAGTTTCTCCACGCGGCCACGATTTTCTATGAGTTATCCTGTAATTAAGTCGTTATTTGCACTAGATATACAAACATTTGGAAAGGCTCTGTCAATTGCACGAGGGTGGGAATGGTCCTGTGTATAACATTTCGAGGGATGAATATTTTTAGAGGAACTAAGTCACATCCGCATGGCGCAAACATTGTAAAATTAGAAATTGGCCGACAGTCGCGATTCAGAGCTCTTCATTTCCCATCCGCGAGATTCGGCAGCTCTTCGTGCGTACACTTCAGCATCCTTCGTTCCGAACCACAGCCATTACAGCCTAAAGGTCCTGAAGGGAGAGATGAGCGAACCTCGTCGGGCGTATCCATTGTCGGACGGTTTGCCGTATACTGATTGGCTGATTTCGTTCGACGAAATTTCCTGATTGATGCAGCCATCTTGGTTTTTGCGGACGAAATTGCTGTTGTTTGTTGTGGTTGTTGCTGACGTCTGCAGCAGAAAGCCCGCTCATCTTTCCCTTGAGAATCTTTACTTCAGCCCGCGCCAAAAGGAACAAGCCCCCGCCACCACTGATTGGAAACACGGCGCGGCGCGCGGTGCCTGGCAAGGCATGGCCGGGCCGGGCCGGGAGGCATGCATTGTGTATGAAGTGGCGCGGCGCGGCGCTCCGCGCATATGTAAGCGCCACAGCACAGTGACGTCCGATTCATTCGTACTATTTGTACAAGGGCCTCCACAAGCGCGGGTCTATTATGCAGGGGGAGCTCTTGGGAGCATTGTTGATTCTCATCGATCAAATCATGGCTTGAACACCGGAAGACTAACATATTGCATCCAAAAAATATAATTAAACACCGAGCAAACTTAATGTGCAAAACATGAAAGAAATACATGTTCTTACTTTTTTTTATGACACGCTTAATTCAATATCAGACAAAACTTTCACGGGCCCAGAACCGAACTTCCAACCGATCTTACTCAATTACAAGTCGTCAGTTTTCTTATCCTGTTTCGATTATACGTCTGTGCGCTTGCAAATTCATATACATAATGAGGTCGGTTAAAGTTAAAGTCAAGTGATGCTGCTGAAGAATGCGTTCTGGAAGTGCGCGCAATCGGACGAGACGAGAATGGTCGTGGACAAAGCAGGGTACTTCCAAACCTGAGTGCAGTTCTCTCCTCGCCGATTCAGATCGAAAGTTTTCAATTACTGAGATTGGCCTGATCGTGCTTCGCTCTCATTACGACTGTACGGATGGCTGCGCTCGGAGCTCACAGTTTCTAATTCGGGTCACGCTACACAGCTAAAGGCCTGATCTGATTCGATAAGACCGGCCTCGACATGTTTAGAGGACAACACACAGATTATCAACGAAAATATGTATCATGGTGGATGTTCGCACCCACTCTTACTTCGATAGAGTTTCAATGCAGACGGTGCTGAGAGCGTTCCTCTTATCATTCCCCATGTGTTTTATTTAACAAAAAGAATAAGCGATTAAACCAGACGCTGCTGGAACAACGAGAAAGAACTCAAGTCGCCTTCGAGGCTTCATTAAGTAACTAATCCGAAGCTTGTAAATTTGATGTCCCCGACGGGAGCACAGCATCCCAGCGCGCCACCTCAGCCTGGGCCTGTGTGGTATGTCCTGTGCGGGAACTGCACGTCTGGACCCATGTATCACGACCCCGCCACGCCACGCCACGCCACTGTTGCCGCGCTCGCCATACCGCGCAGACGTTGCCACACCACGCCCCAACCCTGGGTGCGAGCGCCATCAACACTCGCCCCCTCACCCAAGCTCATACAAGAGTCTGCGATCTGGCCGCTGCTGGATCCTTGGGATTCTAAATGCGTAGGCCTAGGCTGCAAAACTCAGTCAATTTGAGGGGAAAATGCTTCAAATACTTGAAGATTTGTAAAAGACTTTGAAGAGCTTTTAATCACTTAACATGTTATCTGCAGGATTTCATCGTGTTATTCCCTCTGTGCGGAGTCCGCCAAAACGATGGGACTAGACTATCCATATCATCGAAATGCCATGTAGGGGAGAGTGGGGCAGGATGTGTCAAGGTTTATTTTCAGAATCGTGATAATATGACGATTCCAGAGAGTACTGGTGGCTCATCCTGCCCCACCTGACTCATCTTGCCCCACTCTCCCCTACATGGATGGAACTCATATGGCATATGGTTGGGGTTTAGCGGGTTTACGAGTATTGACCTGACCAGCCTCCATTGGCAGGGGCATCTCTTTTAGAGAACGATTATTAAACACTAAGTGTACCAAAATGTACAATATTATTTCAATTGTTGATTGCCCTATAGCACTTTCAAGAAGAAACTGTAATACAGCGCAAGTCAGAAGAATAGGATATGTACAAAGCTATATAGGAAAAATTTAAAGCCAAAGTAAAAGGACAACCTGAAATGTGACCAAGGTCTGAAGTAGTTACGGTTTTAAGAAGCTCCACAGCACAGCGTCATATGAACGTCACCTTTACGGATATGGTTCGAAAATACAATGTACACAAGTGCGCACAGTCATCAAAAGTACCTGTATGCACCCAAAGAACATTGACATACCTGGCCCCGAAGTTAGTTCGATGCTGCCATCCTAGTGTATCTTGACGGATATGGTTTCAAAATCAAAAGAATACAACTGTAAGTCGTTAAAATTAAACTTTTTTTTTTTTTTTTTTTGTTTTTT
>CABIKL010001478.1:0-15262 GCA_902196195.1 Aptinothrips rufus
ACCACATTATTATCTGACATAGGCTATTTTTTGTTTAGTTTTGATAAATATACTCAAAGTAAGAATGCATTAATGTAAAATGTACATTTTATGATATCAATAAATAGAATCCAAGAAATTTAGAATACAATGAACGTGAACAACCAACGGGAGGTACTGTGCAAACTAAGGTGGTCAAACAGACAGACAAATACAAAAAAACGACAATACCGCAAGAGAAAAACTTGACTTACGACAGGTTAGAACTCAAAATACTTATGATCAGTGATATTGCCAAGTGGGCTTTTATTGAGCTTACAGGATATAGTTATTAGTATAGTCACGTAAGAACTTTTAAAGATAGCGCATTAAAAATATCTTTAACATTTTACACAGAATTCCCTTTTTTCTTACAAATGACAATTTCTATGCAAGAGACACAAAAGAGAAAAAATTGCTGATATCACAGATAGCTAGCTGAAGAAATCTCCAAATTCAAGACCAAATTAAATCTACAATAGCAAAATCCAAAACTCAAGAAACACTAAGGACAAGATTGGAATTCATAGGCACAGCTCATATTCATTCTCTGCTCTAAGTATAAGAGTTGCTCCAGAAAAACGGAAAAGAACCCACAGAATTATACACTTTACTTATTATTACTCAGGACTCCTAGATTCAAATTTTATGTGATGTTCGATTAGGTTTAAAGTAATAGATGAAAGTAATAAGTAGAAAATCAACCAACAGCTTTACCGACAGTTGTTTGAGCGTTCTCATAACAAGCACTACATGGAAGATAATATAATATTTTCTATAAACATAAACCAATAATAATGGCCTTTTCCTAGGAATGTATCAAGCTTAAAATACAGTCAAACCCACTTATATCGAATTTTAGGGGGACAAAAAAAAAGTTCGCTATAAGTGGGAATTTGTTATATGCGGGAAACATAGAAAAGCCCAACAGGACCGAAAAAACAGTTCGTTATAGGCGGGAATTCGTTATATGCGGGTTCGATATAAGTGGGTTTTACTGTAGAAACTGATATAGGAGTACAAAATTTACAAACAAAAAGAAATCAGCAGCACAAACCAATTAACTTTAAAAAATCATGTGCCGTCCAGTAAGTTACATTAAGATTTTAGGCAATGATACAGCCGCATTACAAAAGCTAACGTACAATGTTGTAAAATGTTGCTGTTAATTTCAGTCCATTTGACATTGAAGAAATTGGAGGGTGTGCACTAAAAGACTGAAAAACTCCCAGAATACACCAGAAAACAATACAATTTTGATTCCAAATATTCACTATCATACTATAAAACTTAAGAGATTGGATACAAACAAGTCTGATACAAAGTAAAGAACAAAAAAAAAAAAAAAATTGTTCTGTCAACATACACAAATGATTATTCGCTTCACTTGATCGCAGATAACTAGCAAGGTCCATCCACTAAGTCAGGTACAGGTAGTCTCAATGAGACATACAGTATATTATTTATTTGTTCATACCATTATTGCATTGCTGCATTATTGGGCTGTCCTTAAACAGCTCTATTCATTTACAAAAAATCATACTGTTCCTAAAACATTTCAGAAATTTTGTCCTTGATGATCTTGATGATTCAACACTGAAAACAGCAGTACAAAAATATAATTCATTACGCACACTGACAAGCACACATGGAAAATTAATACACACAGGTGAAACAAAGTATTACTGTTGTCTTGACAAATGGTGGTACGACGACGAAATACCGTGCATCAGTCAGAATGATAACATTAAAGTTCAAAGCTTTAATACAAAGATACAAAGACTTCTCCCCAAAACGCGCGTTAAGCAAGAGCGGAAAGCTGAAGTTTCATTCTTCACTGCGCGTCGCCCAGGAGAGTGAGGTCCGGGCGCGTCAGACTTCGCTAGGCGTCGCTAGGCGTCGCCCCACACCACGGCAGTCTTGGCGCGGTCCACACTCAGCAGGAAGTTACCGTAGGGATGCCACGTGACGGCGGTCACCGAATTCCTGGGCAAACCAAACCAGGGTCTGAGAGGGAAGGTGAGGACACACACAGAGGCCGAGAGGCGAGGTGATATGAGGCGAGGTGAGGAGGCGTGGTGAGGTGAATCAGGAGCGAGTTCGGTAGGGTGGGTGAGGGTGGTCAAGAACGTTCATGAAGGAAGTGAGGGGAAGCATTCAGGAGGAGAGATGGGAGGGCAACACCAAACGGTGGACAGACAACGGGGGAGAGGAGCAGTGCATGGGAGGGACAGGCGCAACTTGTGTTAGAGATATTGGCAAACGGCAGTATAATATGAGGTGAGCAGTGCAGTGAATATGAGAGCAGAGCATGTTTTAAGGTCAGGCGGCTGCATTGAGTCCCGACTCTAAAAGCGGGCCCTCCCATCGCAAACAAACGTCAGTTAGTGCATATGCACAATATTTAGACCATCTATACAAACTATTTCTAAAATATCCTTTTCTAATTTAAAAAAATGTAGGTATAAAACTTTGAATTATAAAAGATTCTGATCACAACACTCATGAAAATAAAGAGATACTCACTGATGCTCTTTGAGAATGTGCTCCACTTTGTTGGTGTCCACATTCCAGATGTAAACCGCGCCGTCGGCGGAGCCGACAGCAATGTAGTGCGCATCAGGACTGAATGCCGCCCGGGTGAAGTCACAGCCAACCTTGAAGCCATCCGCCCTGCAAAATACAGACGCTTTAGATTAATACTACCAGTACAAGGAAGGTAGGAAGCTGTTTGTAATTTAAAGGGAAACTGCCGAGAGTGAAGAATGTGAATGAAAGAGGAGAGTACGGCAAGGAAGGAGAGCTCTGGGAGTCTAAGGTGTGAGGCAGATAGATCAAGTCAAGCTGAGACGTAGAGAGGACCTCAGTCTCCCTGAGCTTTGTGGCCACCGACTGGCGACACGCTTTGTTCTGGCGCCGGTCAACGCAGACGACACTCTCAGCCAGCAGTCGCCAAGGCTCGCTCCTGGACGCGGAGAAAACTGCGGTGACCTGAACAAACTGCCTGAGTTTCGGTGAACCTGAGTAGAGTAGACAGCCATGCAGCACGAGGTCGGGAAGCCAGTCAAGAGCCGCAGTCTGTTTACAGAGCGGCCTGAATTGCAGACATTACGCAAGCAGCTGTCCAAATTAGGAGGCATTAAGAGGCGAGATAGCCGAGCCTGGCGCGGGGCTGCTGCGAACTATCAGTTGTAAGGGTCCAGTAAGTTAGTGCTCAGGAACAGGCTACGTGAGGCAACTCTTCGGGCAGTCTTCTTTTTACCGACCGAAAGCAACCGCGTTGCCCGTACCCAAGGCCGTGACGGACGTAAGAACAGGACAAAAAAAAAAGAAGAAAAAGATGGCGGGAAACCACATGCACTACGGTTCAAAACATTTTTGTTGAGTTTTTATACATAACTGGAAAATTATAACAATTTCGTTTTGTTTCGATGTCGTGTCGGTCGACCGCAGTGGCAGCACCTGCGTCTAGTCAGCGTGACATTACTTGCTGCGACCCCTATAAAAAGGGACATAATTGGGGGCGGCTCTGCACCGAAGGCGAGGAGGCCCCAGCGCGGCAGCAACATCTAAACGCCTGCCCGGGTTGAGTAACTGGCACAAGAAAGGACAGGTTTGTTTTCTGCTGTAGAGGAGGCCCAGGAGCTATGAAAGAGGTTGCTAGTGTTTGCTCTCGGTCACCGACATTAGTTTCAGATCAGGAGCCTTAGCCGTTGCTGCAGCCGACAGCGCCGCAACGAGCAGAGCCCCCAACCACCACGCCATAGGCAACCCCATACACACTGCGTCAGCCGTGCTGCATACCCGCCCCTGCATCAGCTCGCCTCGCCTCGGCTCGCCTCGACTTGCAGTGCCAAGCCTGGTAAACCGCGACTATCGAAGTTCGTTTTTGGGACGTAGGACACAAACTTTAAAAATCAGAAAAAAAAATACAGCACGTGAATTCAGAGCGCACTTTCATTATGCAAGTATGAAAGTTTCATACGTTATAAGATCCACCCACTTTCACTCAACATACGAAACTTGCGAACGTCGATTAAAGATTCCGACTCCCCCACCCCCAAACGTGATTCCATCCCCCTCCACCCTACCGACTGTACGCGTGGCTCCTCAAACAACCGTTCCGTCTCAGACCTGATTGAACCAATATCCTGTGCAACCCTGTCCAGGTCGGGCCGGCCAGGGCTGGGCCCAGCCGAGCCAAGTCCCAAGACGAGCGCGGGCCGGGCTGGTCGGGCCGGGGTGAGGTGTAGGTGCGCGGAGGAACTGGCAGCAACTGATCGTAAAGGGTGAGGCTAGCAGGATTAGCAGGACGACCAGGCGGGCCGAAGACAAGAAGCTGCTAGGCTGAACCACACCGGGACAGCAAGAAAGGGGCGAGAAAAGTACCCAACGAGATAGGGCCGTCTACTTCATTTAAAAACTGAAATACGTTTGCGAGATTCAGCTCTGGGACAGTTCACTGGATAAATTTGCCTCTAAACACGTACCTAAGGAAATGGCGCGGGTTTAACGGCCTAATGCTCCTTTGTTCGGAATTCTAAACAATACTGTCGCGAAATTATGACAACGCAAGCTTTTATCCTAGAGAAACACTGGACGACATTACCTGAAAACCAGAAGAAGGCTGGAAGGATGGACAGTACGACAAAATGAGCGCAGACCAAAAATAAAAAGAAGATACAACAAAAAAAAAGGCATCTGGCAAGAGTATCCGTGTCCCAAGGTGAATATGGAGATGAGTGGGGGAGTCATGCAGGATAGGAAGAAGGAGGGGAGGGGAGGGGACGCGCAGGGGACGAGGGATTCGGCAGTTCAATCTGGGCGAGCGACGTAAAAGTGGAGGAGCTAGGTGCACGGGCCCCACGCCATGCTGGCTGCTCAGGGGCTGCTCCACCCTGCCCTGCCCTGCTCACAGCCTCACAGGCTACATCTCAGACGGGCCGGCGTGGCGTGGCGTGGGGCGTGGCGTGGCGAGACGGCACCAGCAGCATCACGGGGACTAGAGCTCAGGACCAGGAACCGCCACGAGTACATCGTCCGCAGGGGATCGGGTAAAGAGGATTGTCTCCCTGACCGACGTGAAACAGCGATGTGTCAGTCCAGTCGGTCTCGTCAGGACGAAGGGAAGAGCCGACGCAGTCGAAGTTGGAACGAATCCAAACAAAGTTTTATACAGTTACATCCAAACAAACCGTATTTCTCTCACGTTTCACATCATGACATGGAAGAGAGAGAGAGAGAGTTAAATACTCCCGCGTAGAGAACACTACTTCTCATGATGACTGCCTACCCAGCATAGCTACAACAAGCGCAGCTGCACCCGCAGCTGGAATGCTTGGGGCAGGGATAGGAAGCGGTGGGGAGGGCAAGGTTGAGGCAGGTGGGGAGGCAGACAGCTCCTGCAGCTCAGTGTGAAAATAAATTACACCCCTACGTTCATTATGTGGGTAAACAGTCCGCCTGGCCAGGCCTGGCCATGGAGCGCGCGCTGGAGCGGGGTCGCGGCGGGCCACGGGCTTGGAGAAAGGGAGGTGGCCGGAGGTAGCCCAGCCCCCGGGGCCCGGGGGACCGTCCTTTACCGTGTTTCAACCGCTGTTGCCAAACGAGTCCCGAACCCGCTACTGTGGTCGACCCCGACTACAAAGGAAGGGGAGAGGCAATCTCTCCTGGGGCACTCCAGCGGGCCAAAAGAAGGCGCTTAAAGTCAACGCCGCGTGTTTGAGGTGAATATATTCCTTTAGACAACGCGGCCGACATATGTCTGATGCTTTGAAGCAGCCACAAGCGGAGGCATTCAGCATCTCCTTCGAGAGCCACTATCACAGCTCGGCTCAGACCGCCGCGCCGCACGGTGTCCAGATGGATACAGGCCCGTCTCCACTTGTTTGTGATATCAGCACACACAAACAAAGCGGCGCGCACGAACTTGGACGATATTTTTCGCATCCTCCTCGTCCTCACACCGCAGACCATTCCACCCCATCCCGACCTATTCCGCGGGAAAGAAGGGATGGAGTAGGGAGCAGAACTGTCATCAGGTGACGTGGTCATCGGCAGGGACGGTGTGGGAAACATGCGAGTGAGATGAAGTCTTGCGGAATTTGTGTAAGAGCGAGAAAGATGCGAGCGCTGGGATTCTCAACTACTTATTGTCTCTCTCGCACCTACACAAACTCTATAAGGCTCTATCTCACTCGCACTGCTCCCAGTACGTCTCTCCCTCCAGCAGGGCGGTCCATACATGGAGTATGGAGTTCTCATGGCCATACACCACCAAGTTACAATTCGTCTGGTTTAGATCTGACACGGACGGGGAGATGAAAAGGCCTCATTATGCATGGGGTAACTTCGTCCGCTCTGCACCTCGAGTACATGCGTTCAGCCTGCTAAACTCACCGGGGGGCGAACTGACCTGCATTAAAACATGCACCTCGATATCGAAACAGCCCCTTCATTACTTTGCCGGCAAGGTACGGTACGGTCATGGCGCCACCCTGTCAGTAGAACGAGTTCTCGCGACCCTCAAAGTTTGTTACCGGCTTATTCATGCTTGATGTGTTCCTCGCTGAGAGCGACCACCCAGCCAGTGGTCCACCGCGCCCCGCCCCGCCCCTCTCCGCCCCGAGGCTCACCACTACCTCCACAACAACTGCAGCACCACCCGCAACAGACAAATATGAATCAACGCTGCGCAAAACGAAAATAAACCCACGCGACTGGCTGTCGACTCAAGTTCTGTGGGTGACTGGCATTGACTAGCGCCGAGACCAGGTGCAAGTAAGTCCATTCTATTGGGGAGTTCAAACGCCAGATAGGGGACAGGTGTAAATTCTTGAAGAGGAAATAAAAATACGTTTGAGATACTTACGTGAATGAGCTCATAATTGTGTTCATCCGGAGATCCAGCATCTTAAGAGAGTCGTCACGGACACAGCTCAGGAGGTACTTCCCATCTGGAAAGAGACAGAGATCACATTATATTATTGCATACTTACAAAAAAACAATAACAGTCAGAAACATAAAATAAATATGTAGGAAACTCAGCGGGGAATGAATGAAAGTGGATAGGAGCTGAATAGCCACAGCTGAGGATTCTAGAGACACTAGCGTTGCATAGAGAGTTGTCAATGCCAGATGAGCCTCCTCAATGACTGGCGCAGCGCCTTAATTTCAGGTCGGCCGAGCATCGAGCAACGTGACGATGACAGCTCTCTCTCCCTCCGAGTCCCACCATGACAAAGTGGACATGGGACAATACATGCAAACGACCAGGAATAAATGGAAAGGCTCAAAGTTGGCAACTAATATATCACGGGCCGCAGTCAGTCCTCAGCGGTAACTACTCTGGAATCCAGCGCCAGTCAATTAATGAATGCCAACCGCCGGCCACATCATATCTCTCAGTCAATGCGCGGGGTAGCGCCGAGAAGCAAAGACCGGCGCAGCGCGGGGTATCTGCAACGCTGCGTGTCCGCTAGAGAGCGCTCCAACGCGGCGCGCGGCGGTCGTCTCCCCGCTGGAAGAGTATCGCTGGAGATACTCCAGTCACGCTGCACGTGGGCCTACAGGATCTCGACAGGCCAAGAAATGGCAGAATTCGAAAGGAAGAACCAGCTATATTCTTTTCCTATCCTACACCTAAGACGGGTGCAACAGCGTCGTAGAGAAGACTAATTCCTTTCTAAACGCTCCTCTAATCCTCGATTGGATATTTCCCCCTCTTCGTATCGTGCATTTGACGCGTTCCTTATCAGAGTCATGCCAATCAGAGCTTCCTCCTTTATAAATTAGGTCACAGTCTGATTTCAATAAGAGGAAGTACCATGCAGTTAAGACAGGAGTGATCCACCTGATGTCTCAAAGCTGAGTGTGTTCCATTAACCGTGAACCGCTGCCCGCGTTGAAAGAAGCAGCTTCTCGAACGAGGATCTCTCTGCCTCTTTCCTTTCTCAGTCTGGACCAAAAGTGCGAAGACCACTCTGGCCTCATGATCAGTGCCACGGTGCCAAGTGCACATATTGCGTCAGCAACTTTCAGGATCACCGCATATAAGTTGAAAGTTGAAAGAATACTTAAATGTAAACGGACGACTACTTGATAGACAAAATTGTGAAGGAAATTGAAGGATATTCGACTCGAACCGGGGCTCGAAAGGGCACGGTCCACATCTCGTCCTGAGGGGTCACCAGGTCACGTGACGGCGGCAATGCTCTCCCGGCACGGTACGGTACGGCACGGCACGGCACGATCGGTTCGGTTCAGCTCACGGTCGGAGATGGGATGATCCACATCGGTGCGGAAACAATACGTGGCACTTGAAGAAGTAAACAATGGGTGCTAGGGGCGGCTGCGGCTCACGCTGAACGGTTCCAGTTGCATTCTGGGCTGCATACCGCCGGCAAGTAACTCTTTGTTGTCCGGAACCGGGCCGGGCCGGGCCGGGCTGGGGCAGGCGGGGCAGGCCCAGCAAGGGAGGCCAAGGTAGGCCAGGGCAGGGCAGAACAGGCGGGTCAGTCGGCGGCTCATAGGGTGAGAAAGTGAATCGCTACCGCCACAGCAGCAAAGGAAAAGAAGGTTGGGGGGGGGGGAGGGGGGAGCGAGAGAGAGAGAGAGAGAGAGAGAGAGAGAGAGAGAGAGAGAGAGAGCATTCGCAACGTGGTAAACGGCCACCAATCTTGGCTCATACGGGAATAACTCGCAGGTCCGGAGTTCTGACGTCTCAAAGAGTTAACAATGTCGGACCCGTGGTTGTATACGCCTTAGTTACTTAGCAAAGATATTAAAAATTGAAAATTTCGAATGTTTTAATGTCTTTTTCATTTTTAAATAGCATTAAGGAGTGAAACGGTTAGAGATTTGTAAATAATAAATTTGTCTACGTTTTACTGAAAGACCCTAGAGGATGGATTGCTATGTACGCGGAGCAAGCAGGACACTCGGCATGCCGCAGCAACCTGTCCAGTGCGGCTACTCGACTCACGTCCATCTGATACGGGACGGCTGCTCCACTTGTCCCTGACCAGCAGAAACATCAGTCCAAGAGCAGAGCTGGCCAGGGAGGGGCGGGGCGGGGCGGGGCGGGGCGGGGCGGGGCGGGGCGGGCAGTGCGAGCAAGAAGCGCGATGGGTCCTATCCTATCCCACCACATTAGACCGAGGTGCCAGGACATATTAAGAGTGTGGTCCAGATCGAATCTAAGAGCAACGCGGAAGATGCACTGAAAAAAAAGAAAGGAGGACGACCTAAAGAGTAGGCCGTCTAATGAGTCCACGCGATCACTTCTCGGCACCTTCTATATCTTACAGTTGGTGCACCTCAGTCTCCGATCCACCTCTTATCGTACTTCCTCAAAAATAAAAACCAGACAACTAAATCTTGCTTCGGTCTTTCTTTTTAAGAGAAAGGCAATTATTTCCCTAAACTGCTTATACTTAGACTCAAACATTCCGTTTCGAGCACGCCGTGTACTGTCCTAACTTCGCGGGAGGCAAATTAATGAAGTGTGTTCGAATTGCTATATGAGGTTTTATTATCGGGGCTGCGCCTGGCTGCGCCTTGCATGCTAAGTGCTCCCCTGCGCTCAGAGTAATGAGGAGGATATTTGCTCGTCGGCAAAAAAACTAAAGTCGAATCCATCAATCTATGAAACGACTTGATTTAACGGCAGCCCGGATGCTCGCCGGAGTTTGGTCCAGCCATACGTTAAAAGACAACAAAAAATCAAAAAGAAAAAAAAAGTAGCGGAATGTCGAGCATTCATGTGAGAGCGTCCTAACCTTGTCTATCCTTGTCTGAACCCTGCAAGCGAGCAAACGCGCCTCATAGAGAGAGGATAAGGACGGACCTGTGCCCCCCCCCCCCCCCCCCCTTGCGTAGTCGCTACCAGTGCACACACTTCTTGAAACGTCCCAGTGTATAACTGCCTTCCGAAAGGCCCACTCATTGGCTATAAAAATAAACTTCTTCATCAGACTCGTGGTGTGCCCTCGTGCCTCGTGCCTATAACTTGTTACGAGAGTTTGTCGATTGATTTTCTTGAAATAAGCCGCGGAAGAGGCGGTATTTAAGGACGTATGGAACAATCAGTGAATGAAGTACAGAAGAGTACATTTGGATAGCCCATCCAGTTCCATTCGTTCGGTGTCTTAGTTTCTAAAAGAGCACCCCAGGAAAAGGAAAACAATCGTTTCTTAAACGTATTAATAGTAATCATACAAGCCAATTGGTTTCCGCATTCCGTGCGATGAAACCCATCGTGTGCCCGACTTCACATCTCCGACAGCACTAGTGCCCTGATCTCGGGCACTGCCACCCTGCCTGCCAGCTGCCTGCCTCAACAGACTGATGGTATAGGACGTAGCTACAATAAGCACCAATTAACAGACCGCCAACGTTTATAGCGCGCCCGATCGTTCATAGTGACGCTTGCAAAAGATTCCTAGGCGGCTGCGGCTACTACCGCCGCCGCCGCAGCTCACGACAGGATACAGTGTCGTACCTGGCAGGATACACTAGCCTCAATTTACCGAGTCGCCGTGGGCGGATCTCTGCCGTGGAGTCTCATTCATTCAGTTTCTAGCCCTTTCGCCACAATACGAACAAATATGCAATTTGCGTTCATCGTTTGTCCATACAAAATTGGAAAATGATTGCCCTGAATTTCGATCGAATAGTATATCGTATGATTTTTAACACGGAGACCACACGCCACGCCTCATTCTGAGGAATACAGGTCAATCTGGCCGAGCAGAGCGGCACGCTGGCGGCGTGACACGCTATGGATTGAACTGCCGGCCGGCGATCCAGTACCTGTTGGCCAGCTCTCATGTGGCGCCGCGTGGCGCTGAGCCAGTGTCACATGCCACACACACAGCAGCCTGCCGCAAAGCAGGCCTGACCTGGGCTGGGCTAGGTCTGGTCGCGGCCACTGCTTTATATAGAGACACTCGTACTGCCGCGGAGCAATACCGGCTTAGGGACCGCCTTGAAGCCACAACACCGATTCGAATTCGAAAATTATGCCGATATAACGTATTGAAACAAAATATAGTTGTTTCCAAAATTCAACGACATTATTACGACGTCGATTAGAAAACCACATTCGACCTTCCTAACGACATTGAGAATCCGAATAGACAGTTAAATTCTGATCGGAAAGATATGTTAGGATTGCTTTTAAAACTTTTAGCGCTTTCACCGTAACAAAGTTAAAACGTGTACATATCTAACAAACCTTGGACAGCTTGTTCGCACCCAACAACTAACAGAATCTTACCCTACCGCAATAAAACCTGTTTCAAAACTGTCGAAAAAAAAAGTAGCAATAACTAGACAGCGACAACCAGGCAGCGAAGCAGGGTGAAAGAGCGAGGGGTCCGAGAGGTATCGGGTGAGATGTGTGCCGGTAGTACCAAACAGTTAGCGCGAAATGAATATCAAACTGACGGCTCATTGCATGCTCAGAAAATACAACCATCCCCGCGTTCTACACCTCAAATAAATCTTCGCCTATCCGATAAAGGCATTTGATAGGCAACAATTAGCCAGCTAAACGTACTGTCTGATGGCGGGACCACGTTAAATGAACTCGAGTTGGCAATCAAAGACGACTGCAACAAGCCGGCGTTTTGCCTTCCGCAACGGGATGTGATAGGTAAACAATTAAAGCTCGCCCGGTGTAATATACGGGCCGTAAACACGTGAAGAATGGCATCGCCCCATGTGAGCCCATCCATAAATTACGTAACGTCCGCAGCCCGTGTGTTTAAAGACCATGTGTACCTAACGTGTACAGTCAACCCGACGTCCTAGTTCTGAGGAATGCGATTCAATAATGGCCTCTATTAAACGCACAATGGATACGAACTGAACATGACGCGTCCCGCCCACACTAATAAGATCGATAGGCGTACGGCAGGAAAGAAAAGCACACGGTGAACTGAAAATAAAGATATTATACCCGAGCCGGTTCTTGAACCTGGATCTGAAATGCAATCACTCAGATCCTAACAAACATTCCAGAATCATATAAATATGACACTCATTTCACATTCACGGTTTCGAATTTAGCGCGCGTGTTGGGACGGATTCGTCTCGCCTTTACTCATTTATTTTAAACCCCGTGCCAAAGCGAGTGTTGGCTGGGCTCGTGCCTGGACGCACCGTAACCCACTTTGACCGAAATAATGTTCAAGGACGGGCAGAGAGCGAATGAGCTGGTGACTCATCCAGCACTGCAGCAGGCCGCAGGGACGTGCCAAACACCGAATGACTGTCAGCGAGGGATCGGCGTGGATTCCAGACTGCAGATGAAGATCAGGCTGCTCGAGCGCGACACAGCGCAGCGCAGGACAGACACATGTAAACAAACGAGAGCCACGCAACCAGGCGCTCTGCACCCGATTGTACGGCAATCGCTTGGTTACCAAACCGTCTCCACAAAATTCATTACATTTTTATTTTAGTTTTGGTAAGGGAGTTCTTGAATTTCATAAAATCGAAAGTGCGTAAAATACTTCAAATATTTGAAAAATTAAGGTTTTATTCTAAGAGAGTAATCCTTTTACTCTAGCTTTTAAGGCAAGTAGTTGAAAATGCCTCGTTTCTTTTTCGTATTTGTCCGAAACCACTCAACTTTCACACCCCGCTTCTAAGCCACGTAAATGTAAACGAAATACTATGCAGTGACAGCGGAACAAACGTTAACGTGCCTTGTTTCACGTGGAACAACACTTAAAACTCGGCAATCTGAGTGTTCTGACAGAGGAACAATCGATAACGTAATACCCCTTCTATACTACTGTGGAACAACACTAATACCTCGGCAGTCTAAGTGTTCTCTCAGTGGAACAAACGTTAACGTCCTTTTTTCTACGTGAAACAAAAGTCAGAACTTAGAAGAGGTATATTTTTACGAGTTTTCTCGTGTTTTAACACATATCGCACTATTTCACATTTTTTCAGACCTTTTGAAATAATTCAGAAATTTCACTGAAATATTACAAACCGTGAGAACTGTAGGATGTACCAAAATCAGAGTCTACGCTTTTGTCAGCCGGAAAAAGAAGTTTAATTTCAAATTTCAACATCAAAACTCAGAATTTCAACAAAATGTTTTAAGCCACCAGGAGCAAACATTGTGACAACTGCCTATCAACGTTTTCTGGCTTTGGGAATAGCTTTCGTCCCTCGTGATGGCTCGGCTCGGTCGTCTCGGCCAGCGAGCACGGGGAACATGCCAAGTAGCCGCCATGAGGTGAAGTTGACCTTTATTGTATCTATACTCTCGCTCCTATCGGCGCGGCGTCGCGTGTCCGGCTGGTCCGGCCGCTCAGAGCACCGCACAAGGAGCCGCATCGCGTGTGGCAGTTAGGACCCTTTATCCACAGCGGGGAGCCACCCTACGAGAAAGTCACAGTGATTGCAATGGAAGGGTAATGTCCGTGCAGGCCGGGCCGGCCAGCGCTGCGAGGCAATTCAATACACTGCGCTGCTTGTTTGTGCCCGTGATTCGCTGCCCTATGATTAGTCTCGATCCCTGCCCTGCTTCAACGATCAGACCCCTGACCCTTGACCCCTTCTGATGATGGCATGTGAAGAATAGAATCCAATCGAATCATTTCTGATCGAGAGCATCATAGGTACCTAGACTTGAATAGCACCACTTGAAGAGTCCCAGCTGAAAAGGCAAAAAAAAGACCAGAAAGTCGTCTTACCTCTCGAAAGGTCTAATGAAGTGATCTTGCCCTGGAGAACGATGTCGTTGACGGAGGATGTCTCCGTTCTCGAATCCCAGAAGCGGATCCTCTTGTCGAAGTGTCCGCTGATGATGGTGGTCCCGGAGCCGTCCGCAGTCACAAGGTCATTGCAGCTCGAGCCGGCAAACTTGGTCTCAATACCTGCGAAGTGAAGTACTTTTTATTATTTATCAGGAACGAAAAACAAAGTGTGTGAGTTCACACCGTGACCAATCGATTTCGTCGATCAATTAACATAATTAGCTAATTTCCAAGTGTGGGTATTACAAGGAATTCAGACGGAAAACTCGTTCCTCCTGAATGCAAATTCCATAATTTCTCCAACAAACGCCAGGAAAAAAGAAAGTTAATGCATTGAACATGATGTGATATTAATTTATGCCAGAAGGGATGCAACAAAGGCCAGTAAGTGTGGCCAGCCTGCCCTTCATATACCAGATTACATGCGACAAATTGTCGATCTTCTCCGGCAGACTAATTAAATGTTTGCGCACTGTCTGACGCCCTCGCTATTAATTGCGGTGTCCGCGATGGACGTACGCATGTCCGCAGTGTAATTCCTCCGCGTCGTCTTCCTTTTGGCTCCAAATTAATTAAACCGGGAGGACGATGATGAGCACTTGTTGCGCGGCTAAAAGCCCCCGATCGTCATTTGTTCTACTCACACGCGCGGCTGCGCAGGTCCCAGATTTTGAGCGTGCGGTCGTGGCTGCCGGTGACCACCTTGGACTGCTCCAGGAACTTGGCCGCCATCACCTTCCCGCTGTGCCCGGTCAGAGTGTGCTGCAACAGAAAAATAAACAACCCGTCAAGATCCTGTGGCAAACCAGCCCAGGAACCAAGCGTGAAAATACATTTGAAGCTCATTGTTTTGAAACTTGTTTCTAAATGCGTTTCGTGTTTCTGTGTGCAAGTCCACTTTCTTCCTTCTAGCACTAGTGAGCAGAAAGCTCATTTTAGTGAAAGACAGAGAACACTTCTCGCTCTCCGAAAGGCTGCCGAACTTTGATTGCTAAAAACCAAATATTTATTTTGCAAATTCAGTGAGTTCTTGCTTGAATAATATTTGTACCAATGATGTCTGCGGCGAAACGGACACAAAGTTAATTCATTTTCCTTCACACTTTTACATTCCAGCAGGCAAATCATGATATTAAGTGTCACTTATGAGTGCGGACTCCGACCCAACTCGGCTGACCTTATAAAGTAAAGTAAGTCCTCTACTGGGCTGCCCATGTCCTGAGACTGGATCCGTTACAAACATGCAGGCTAGATTATGATGCAAATAGGCGTGGGCTGTACAGGAAGTACAGGGCTAGCTGGACGGGCCAGAGCACACAGCAGGTGTCAACCTAGTCAGCTTGGGCTCTGGACCGCATCCAGCATCCACCTTAAGAGTGAAAGATCACTACTTCCACGAAATCAATATCTTCTGGCACCTGGAGAGACTGGAGGTGGGGGGGGGGGGGGGGGGGGGGGGGCG